>OU015500.1:30141774-30414274 GCA_907164885.2 Dolomedes plantarius
TCATTAAAAGTATAGCAGTTTAAAAAGTTCTGAAAAACATATATCAAATAATAAAATAATAAATCATTTATTAATGTGAATTCATTAAAAAAAATCTTTTATTCATTGCTTTGCAATTCTTGAGGATTTTTATTATTGATATGTGTTTATTGACTATATAGGAGTTTATCCATATATTTGAGCCTTTTCGATGTCCTAATAATATTTTTGTTGCTTTTTTTCATTACTTCGAGGCTAATCAGAACGAATTTGGTTATCAGGAACAAAACGAAAAGGCTATACTTTCAGGATGCATAAAGACGACATAAACAAATTCCTGTGGTTACTTTTAAAAAATATATATCATACAAACAGATGGAGCAAAACCCTTGTAATATTTATTAAATAATTTCATGAAGTTTTTAAAGATCGTGATTAATTATAAGGTGACAGATTGCTTACTTTCATTGGATGTGATTTTTCATTTGCATCAATGTCTCGTCTGTAAATGCTTTTTGTCCTTCAATACACTCTTAATGCGGGAAAGCTAACATGGTGCCGTCCTTTTTCGAACTGTATATGGCTTAGATTTCGGACGCAAAGGTATTTGAAACATAAAGGGTATTAAAGGATTTTTCCTTAGAAGACTTAGAATACACAGTAACGCTGCAAATATACTCTCTTGCAGACAAATTACAGTTTTTAATGAACGTTCGCTGAAATATAGAAATATATGATGGGATTACATCTAAATCCCATAACCCGTTTAATTAGCCCATGTGTAGCAAAAGTTGACCTTAGCGGTATGTTGTGACCAACCCATAATAGCAATTTATAATATAAAGCTTTCATGCTTGCAGCGTTACCTAGCAGAAGCTATAATTCCAGTTTTCTGTGAAAATGAGCCATTGGTGATTTTGACATTCTACCTTGGTCACCGGTGCAGATTTACTACACCGGTTTATCTGGGATGTTGTTTCTTTAAGAGTATATAAAGACTTATTCGCTGCATTCTGTTGTTCAAAATTAACATTGACTGCAAAATAATGTCCTTTTATTTCCCTCTTATTTCAAAAGGATGACATTAATACTTAAAATTTTGCTATCATGGTTTTGTGAAATTATTCGTGTTGCTGTTTTTTTATGTCAAGACAGGCTTTTAAATATAAAATTTGGTCTTTAGAACACTTTGGCTATATTCTTCAGTTCTAGCGGTAAACAAACCCTTTACTGTGAGCTCCGAAAGGTTTATCAACCACATAGCCCAAATATTTATAATGTAGTAGAGTGTTGTAAATGATTTATGGGTTTTTCAAGGAAAAAGAATATCTAAACTGATTGTGTCACACTTGGTCTGTAAGTAAAAGAACCATTATTTGAATTGCCAATGATGACATACTATGGTTCGAATTTCCATTGAAGAGTATGGGTGAATTTTAGATAACCGAAGTAAATCTTTATCATCAGCTTACAAAAAAAAAGGAATTTACAGATTTTTTAAAATTTAATTTTATGAACATGTTTGTGTGGATGCACTTACAGTTGCTCTTCATCTGAAAAAGAAACTCAAAGACGATTTCTTGGTGTCAGTTTAAAAGACGGATATAATGGGTGACAATTTGACAAAATGAAAATAAGGTCAAGTCTAGGATTAATTTCAGAAATTCGGAGTTTTCTTTCAGTTATTTCAGAATTCGTATTTTAAGCTCTTTGATATTTCAGCAAAGTTTTAGCTTCTGTTTTGTGTAATGTTCTTAAAATACCCTGGTTATTTTTAAAGTTTTAATTTAAAAAACACTTTCGCAGCTCCAGACTTCTTTACGACCCTGTTGAAAACATTATTCTGGTCTGATACTTTATAATCATGCATTCTTATATCATTAAAAGGAAAATATCTCTTTTAAGGGGGTCCAGGACACAAAATTCGTCAAACTTCAAAAAAAAAATGTGTTCTTTTCCCGCTTAAAATGGCATTTAAATCATGTTTCTATCTTAATTAGAATAGGAGATATTATTTTTTTTTGCAACATTCTAATAGCAGCCAATCTTTGTTTAAACCTGTAAATGCATTTTTCTGCATGATGGGCTTTTTCACCATTTCTCATTTTTAAATTGTTATAAGTCAAGAACCGATAAAGATAAATGGATCAAACTTGGAACATGTCTTTTTCAATAATTTTATTTTAATTTTGATTCAAAACATTTGAAAAAATATTTACTTTTGAAAATATGATTTTTAAAAAATAAGTTACATAATTTTTTTGAAATTTTTACCCTAAATATTTTTAATTTTTTAAAAATTAATATTTTAAAAATGATTAATCCAAAACTAAAATTTATATATTTCTGTTTAATTAAAGAAAAAATTTTGAAATTCGACAAATAATATTTCGAGTCATAACGATTTTAAATTACCCCACATTTTTATAAAATTTTAAATTAAAAAATTTTTTAAAAACTTTATGAGAAGTTTTATGAAGTGATTTTTCTTGCAAATTATATGGTTAACCATTATTAAAAATTCACAATTTTAACTCAATAAATAAATTTTTTTTTTAAATGTGTTCCCCCGGACTCCCTTAAACCAATATAAAAACCTAATTTTCTGAAATATTCTTGCTCAGTATTTTAGTTTGAATTAGTAGAGAGTCATAAGATATTAAATTATTAACAATTTCGATTTCCAGGAAGCTTTTGAAAATTCTTTAGATTCTACATAATGGATCATTAAAGAGAAAGTTGGAAGAGAAAATAACACTTTTATCCTGTAGGTTTAAAAATGGAAAAAAATCATCAAAATGAAATGGTGACAATGGACTATAAAATGCTTACTGAGTGGCCTTGAACACGTAACAAAGTTACTACATGTCGTGGTAGAATGCAACGTCGACTAACTCAAACAAAACTGATTTCTTCTGGATATATTAAGGAATTCTTTGCCCATGTTCAAATTAAATATATAACTAAACGCTTTGCATATTTTACTCCAAACTCCATGCTCTATTTATAATGTCCTAAAGAAGTTGAAAATGCCAGTACATTTTGATACTGTGACACAGGACTGTGTATTGACATTCCTTTTCGGTATCTTATAAATCTTGAAACTTATAAAGATAAAATATTTATATTAACGATTAAACTTAGTTGTTTAGCACTACACACCACATAGTTATTAATTCTGCTTCATTTCCATATTTTATGTTATTTTTTTGAAATGTTATTTTATAAATAGCCCCTGTTTGTATTGAATACTTCTGGAAACCAATTACTGATACCTAAAGTCACGTTATTACATGATCACGTTATTACTTTACAGGTCCAAACTATCCAGGTTAACTCATTACATTCCATTTTGTTTCTCAGTCTCCCTAAATCATACACTTACCATTACCCGCTTTTCTGCTTCAACACCAGTTTACAAAACATCAATGTATTCCATATTTTCCCCTACTTTTATCAATAATATATAATTCAAACTGAAGAGTCTTTCAAGGTCCTCCTAAAGACTCATGTATAATAAACCTTACTGGAGATACAACTCGAATTTTAGGATATAGAAAGGTAAGGTGAGTCGGGGCAAATGAGCCCACATAACTTGTCTTGTAGAGGTGCCATGTTAGGAATGTACAGTAAAACACATGCACTCTCACATGGTAGGCAGAAGTAAGTTGGCACTAAGTATGCCATCCTGGGATGATTACAAAGTGTGACATGTTTATTTCACTCACACTAGGATAAGTGTGTCTGAATCATTATCAATGATCATCTAAGTCAACACCTTTGGTATTGTTGTTTAATTGTACTATCAGTAGTTTCTTCTACTTCCGAATTTTTAAGAGCTAAGGCCTGGTCTGCACTTACCCCGTAATAGTTAAGGTAGGTGCAGATGTAATTAAATGAGCCAGTGGGGAATGGTATGCTCTTCCCCCTTCATTTATATTATTATCATTTACTTTCTTTATTTGCTCGCTAATTATCTATACATTTAAGTTGTTAAGCCGACTATTTGGGCAGTCCGTGAGAGAAAACTACTGCATCAATTTACTTCATTTTGGTCTTAAACGAAAGATTGTAAACTGTAGATTTGTCAAATTTGGTTTTTGTAACTGCAGTTTTTATTAATGAGCTATAATTTACAATTAAAATTTGATTTCTGCGCATGTTCAGTGGTATGTTTCAATCTGGCTTTAGAAACTCACTGTTTCTGCGCATGCTCAGTGACATGTTTCAATTCCGAGGCGTCTCTCTAGATCTCTCTCTGCCATTTTTATTTTTATGATAATTATGTTTATGCAATATATGATTAAACCTGATGGAAATTGTTTATTTCGCGCTGTTTAATTTGCGATAATTTACAATTAAAAATTTGCTTTCTGCGCATGCTCAGTGACATTTTTAAATCTGGATTTAGATACTCACTAAGTACGAGGCCGCCTAAACATTAATTTGTTTCTGCGCATTATTATGATTTTCAACATTTGGCAATGATGTATCGAGTATAATTTGTGTGTTAGCACATTTATTTTCTATCTAGCCGTCATGTTTTGACGGGTACCAACTAGTTTCCTTTTAATATTGCTAATAAACATGGGTCATTATCATTGAATAGAAATGAAGTCTAAACCAATTTTTTGGGGAGAAAAATCGTGAAGCACTTCTCTGGGGAAGTCATACATACAGGTGACTTCTTATATCTGACAGTGAAGACACTATCATGAAATACGTGAGAATTCAGCTACTAAAGGCTTAACTTTCAAGACGACATCAGTTCAGTTGACAGAAGTGATATTGTTTGTGTTTGTCCTTCTATAAAAATAGAAAGGAGAAGCAAAGTAGTTGAGTTTCAAGTAGAATTCTTAGGTTACAACTTGCAATAATATTAGGAGAAACAGTTGTTCCGTTAATTTTTATGAGAAAATTTCTCTTTTCACTGTCTCTAGATTTAAATATTAAACTTTTCTTCACTGCTTTTATCATTTAAATAAATTTAAATGACTAAAAATGAATTTCACCACTCTTATGTATTTTCCGTTTTTTCCCTTCGCTTTTCTTTTCTGGGCTGGAAATGGGCAAAAATGCATAACTCAATGAATCTTCGTTCAATTCAAGAATTTCAAAAAACAAAAGAATCGACCAGAAAGAGGTTATTTGTACTAATCCCAACGTCTTTGAAGAGAAAAGGTGGTAATAAATAAATACTCGCTTATTCCGTTTTTACGGAGTAAGTGCCTATCTTGGTTAATAAAAATGTTTTCGGTTCGAAAATTTGAAATTGTTGAATTAAAAGCTTTTAAGTTCAAAAAAGTTTAGCTCAAAAGATGCATTTAAAAATGCATCTTTTGAACTAAAAGGTTTTGTGTCTAATCCGGAAAAAATGTCACATTTCTAGCAGATAAAGCCAATTTTATAGAGTTATTTCAAGTAAAAGTGTGTTACTTTTGTTCTGCACTTCACCCGATTCATCTTACACAATTTTAAATTTCCCGGTCGTTCAATTTTAATTCAATAAAATATATAAGTTTCTACAAAATATGATGATTTAAGGAAAATTCAACTCTCTTATAAGGATCACATCAAAATAGCGACCTCATTTGGTGACATTGAGGAACAAAATGCTTGATGCACTGGCTCGGATATCTACAAATAATTATCGGTTTGGGGATATCTTTTGCTACACTAGATACACCTCGTGTTATGGCTAAGTAGTGGGTGTATTCATTTGTACGGATTTTAATCTTCAGTAACTGCCATTGTTTGTATTTCAGCAGCTGTAGTGGCTGGAAAACACACAGTTAAAGGATTTGCATTTAATTATTTTAACCAACAGGTTACGTCGCACGATTTTCGAATCGACTGTAGGCATGAAAGTTATGCCATCGTGGCAATTATTTGCAGTTTGCAGTCACGTTCATTAGAACAAAACTGAATGTTAAGGGAGTCATTTTTGATTTCTCTGTGACTAAAACATGTAATTCGTATCCAGAATACGACGACGAGATGTCGACTGAATACTCACAAATTATTATTATTATTACACAAGTGGCGATGTCACTTTTACAATATCCATTAATAAATACTGTCTAATGATACTGTCTTATAACACAAATAATCTAAATAATTCAACACTAAATAATGCATATAAAGAAGGCATAGACAGCCGAACAAATAAACAGAAAACCTTGAGGTAACTGATTTGGTTAGGCCTCCTGATGAAGAGACCAGTCGGTTGCCTCGTTATATGGTTTAATTCTTTTACTGCTACAGAATCTTGCATTTATGGTGCGTTGAGCTCTAAGTGTGTGATTTCAGTTTATTTTGTCTGCATGCTTCCTGTTAGTAATTATCTTACTCTGTTGAATTATTTACTTTTTAGTTATATTTATACTGTTTTAGATGCAATTTTTGGAGGAATTCAATGTTTAATTTTTATTTTTGCATATTGAAACAATAAAATGCTTAGATTAAAAACAAATTCTGGCAAACTGAATCAGAATGAGAGAAAAATTGTTGTTGTCGACATTCGCCCTTTAACCGGGAGAATCGTTGGTTGCTTTCAATTGGGAGACCATTTAGGTAAAGACATTTGAATTTTAACCACGAGTATTGTTGGTTGCTTTCAATGGGGCACCGTATTAGTGAAACAACACCCCCCTCCTAGTGTCACGTCAATTTGGACCGAGCACCCCTAGGGGTGACATCTGGAGAATCGTTCCTTTTCCCACTCTCTCTAACATCCTAGAAGGACTTTCTGGTCTGCAGATATAACATGCCTATATCCGGCCTAGACAAGATTGAGTGAAAAATTTAATCAATATTAACGGGATGCTGATAGAGACATTTATTCGCATTTCTTTATTAGTTTGAAGTTGAATATTTTACCTAAAACTTTCAGAATTATATATATAAAAAAAAGAATTTTTATCTTCAAAAACTCTTCTTATACTTTTAGATTCTATTCGGGACTTAAATTATCGCATACATATTTTCCTGTCTATACACTAAAAGTATGTCTATATATTTTTAAAGGCACTGAGTAAAAAAATGATTTAACATTTCAAACATAGCATTTTATTTACAATAAAAAAGGGCAATTTTTATGATGCGTACATTTTGAATATTAACAAATTTTTCTTTAAATATTTATAAGTATTTGTTTTGTTGAAGTGACACTGACAAACATAACTTTTTTTTTTTTGAAAAAAAAACCCAATTTGGGCGGTGGTACATTATGAACTCAAGTCCAAAAATCGTAAAATGTCACTAAAAGCTTTATTGTCGTGTGAAATTTATAAGAATGTCTGAATAAAAATGTTAAAGATTCTTATACAATTCTACAATGTGCCAGTGATTCCACCAACAATTCGCGGGTATTCCTGAATGGTGACGTCTGCGGGATGTAATTATTGTAGTTAAAATGTCCCCAAAACGTTTATTATCTTATGGAATTTTAATGGAAAAGAGGATGTGAATTGAAAGTTGTCAGGCTCAGAAAAATCCGCCAAGCAGTTCGTTGAGCTCCGGGTCTTCTCGTATAATGGCTACCACGTCCTCGACGTCGATGGAGTTACTGTTCCTGTTGAGGGCGTGATTCCCAGCGAGCTCTATAATTTCGTGAGCCACGTATTCCTCTACTGCTGCCAAATACAGGGGTACTTGAGGCTCGACAGTCGTCAGAGCTTTACCCCTGGCCAGCATCACATGGATGTCAGCCACCGGGAAGTTGGGCTTCTGCTTAACGGGCTTTTTCCCTCGGGATCGCCTTCTGGTTGTTTTCTTTCTGCCAGATTTCTTTGGAGGTGGAGTTTTATCTGGAGCCTTCTCTTCACTGGTACCACCCTCCATTCTTCATACACTGCAATAAATCGAGTAGAACATGAAATATGCCGAAAACAAATTACCTGATAACATCCTGCCCTCCTCCAGGTCCTATGGACACCTAAAATGGTTAAATTTCGATCATAATAAATAATATATAGGATTATGAAAGGAATGGCACCTATTTTTATCGTGCTTGAAATTTTGTTGTTTTAAATGTTTATAACACATCCATCACTAACAGAAAAGTTAGGTTTTTGATATGTAATTCTTTCATTGCACATGCAAACTATTTACCCCGATTCAATCATTGGTGAGACACATCTCGAAGAAGGCGGAAAAATTCTCCAATGAGATAAATACTTTTGATAAAAGTGACCTTTTTGAATATGATGGAAAATCCTGCATACAATACCATACTTTTCCTTTGCCCGTAAGAGTGCGGGCATAGATGAAGTTACACAACTTTCGCTTTACCGTGGTTAGCTTTGAAATAAAATGCAGCTCCGCAAAGCACATCATCCCGGGAAATAGATAGCAACCATAGTATTAGCTACTGCCCAGTGTACGGAGGAAGACTCCTAGTCCAATTAAGTAGCCTGGGAGCATACTACCCTCAAAAGACTGTATTAATGAATCTGGGATAAAAATAAAACATACAAGAGCTGTCACAAGAACACGTGTGCTTCTAACTGTTGCTACATATTCATCTTTTTCCCCCTCATTTTAAATTCAACTGACTAGCCAGAAATCGAACTAGGATCCTTCTGTTTCTAAAACAGATGTGATGATCATTTCAGTACTTGGCCATGTTTTGATCTTCACTGGCAGTCATGAGACGGAAAACTATATTGGAAAGGAGGGGGACGATTGGTTCCATGTCAAAGATACTTATTCATTTAGACACTACGATAACGATTACTTTACCCTACATTTTCACATTCATCATATTCATCGCATTCATCACATACTTATTCTTCTGCTAAAATTCAACAAACTTCCAAGGCATCAAACTCGGAATCTTCAGATTTCCAGACAGACGTACTGTCCATTAAACAATTAAATCACCATTTATCTTCCCAGGTTTTATTTTCAAAACTACGGGCAAAGAGCCAAAGACAGTCAGATTAAGAAATGCAATTTACAGCAGTGAAATATATACAACATGTCCAATCCGTAAAATATTTCATACACTTGATACATTTATAAAAGATAGAGAAAACTATCGTTTCATTGATTTTGAGAAAGGGACTTTCCCCACCTATAGAAAAACTAAGAGCTACATGAAATCTTGCTATGTTCCCTTAAACTAATATTGCAGTACTAGCTGAATACCCGTACTTCACTACGGAGTACATTCAAATTAAATACAACGGTTAGTGTATGCAATTAATGCCAATATCAATATATATATATATATTTATTTATTTATAATAAATACAACGATCAGTGTATGCAAATGATGTAAAAAAAATATATTTATAAAAAGATCGTAACGGATATTTTTATAGACAAAATAATGTAGAAGAAAATATTCAAATTAAATCTAATAGAACATACTAAAGAATATAGTACAGTTAATATAGTACATTTGAGGAACATATCTTTTAGAGTATTTTAATATTCTTTTGGATAGTGTCCAGTCGTCTGCAACATTAGCAAGAAAATTTTTTTTTGTCTATTTCGTTGTTATGCACGTGACGCAAAATTAGTTGAAAGTATCACAAAAAGAAAAGAAATCACGTGATCAGCATTTAATAAATTAAATTCTAAAAATTAATCTTTAAAAATACACAAAAAATTAGAAAATGGAGGTAAAGATTCAAAAAAGATTTCATTCTAAAGGAATTTTTATGATCTTTCTCTTGATATAAATTTTATAACCCTCAGATTATTATTTTAAATGCAAGCTTTAAAAAGTTACAAAACAGTTTAAAAATTTAATTTAAAAAATCTAAGAAGAATTTTGAAAAAATCTTTCTTAGTGCCCCCCTACACTATAAGAAAAACCGCCATTCAAATTTGCAGCCCTTTAGGTCCAGCGGTTTGGTCTGTGCGTCATCTGTCAGTCAGTCAATCAGCCAGTCATTCAGCCAGTCTGTCAGTCAGTCAGTCAGTCAATTACGGAACTGTTTTACATATATAGATAAAGCTTATTTGGTTACACATTTGAATTATAAAAACCCTCTTTCATGTTGAGGATAAGGATTCATAATTTAATCATATTAGTACTCACTACCGATAGTTAAATTTTCGTTTCTCTTTATAACACAGGGATCAACAAAAAATGTTTTTTATCTAAATGAAGTTAATTTCAAAGAATCATGGCATGGCATGAGGGAATAGAGATTGTCTAGAAAGTAGATGGCTAAAAGCTCACATTCTGTGCCCACTAAATTGTTTCCAGGGATGAATAGGTTTGAAAACGTGTCATGAACTCAGCATCATTATAATATATCTACTTAGCACGAGCACTCTTAATGAATGTGAGAAAATGTATCGATAGACTGTGTACGATAAGAAAAATTTATAAGTTTAATTCATCACCTTTGCCCTTTAAAAAAATGGATGAGTTTTATATATATGTTGTAGCAGCATAATTTGCTGTCGTCTAGGTTAAACTAACCGTGAAGGATAAACGTGCATAAAGAATAGTTAACTATTATCTTTAGTTGACAAGAAAAATTCAGTTTTTTTGCAAATATCTGTTAATACAACGAACGTTCCTCGCGTAACCAAATTTTTTGAATGGATAATGTGATCAGCTCTCCAATCTTAACAGAATCTCAAACTTCTACATAATGTTATAAATTATAAATAAAGAACAAATTTTTTATTTAAAAAGCAAGAATTTTTAAAAAAAGGAGAAACTTCATTGTATTATGTTTTGTCTCATCTGCATTCTAAAAGTATTGTACAATTTATAAATTTTTAGCAACATTTTTATTCTTTGTAAAAGAAATATATTTTAAAAATACAGCATGTTAGTTTAATTACCATTCTATTTCAGACTAGTTTCTAAGCTTCTGTTAACAGATGAAAATATGTTTACTAAGCTAATGTTTTCTAAATTTGTTCTACCTTTGCGTTCTTAAATTTGAAGTTCATTTTGATTATGACTTTAAATTAAAAGCAAAACTTTAATGCTTTTTGAGTTTTGTTTCCTAATTTAAATATTTTACACTTTTACATTTTTGTAAAACCCCGCGTAACCCGTTGGGTCTACAATTATTCTTAAGTCATGAAAAGTTCAAGCTAATTTCAAAACTTAACCAAAATGAAGGTTTATTTTGAGGTAGTCAAATATTTCAAAATATTTCTGTTATTGACAAAGGGAGATTTGGAAATTATTATTTCTCGTCACTTTACAGTGTAACTTGTATACACTCAGCAATGTATTTTTCATAAAATTTTTGGTTGAGTTGCAATCACTAAAGAAAACGTGAAAATTTTCCTGGCTTTTACATAGGTTTAAAGACACATTATCAAGCAAGAAACATTTTTTTCAGGAAGTAAAACTGATTTGTCTTAAATAAAACATGTATCTTTCAACTGGTTGCTTATTTGAAACTAAAGTCCTGAAAAACCTATTATAAGGTATTCTTCGGACCGTTTTCAAGAAATTTGTTCTATTCAGTTTTTTCTAATTCTAAGCAACTATACGGTAATATTTTAAGTTGTTTATGCTGTACTAGAATACAGAAAAACATGCTCCGTATTACACAAAATTCTCTGTCTAAAGGATCTCCTTTAGTGGGGTAAATGATGTTTTAAACTCACACCTGTTTTTTAAGAGTTGAACATTTGGGAATAAAATCGTAACCATAATATCTTATTTTGAAAATATCGTATAACTCAGCCTCCAATGACTTTTCAAGAGAAATAATAGGCTCGAAATTTTCAATAAAACTAATTGCTTATATTTAGAAAGTCCCTCAAAAAATCCGACAAACTTTTTCTTTAAATAGCTTTGACACCATTAACGCAAAAATTTATAAAATGGCATTTGAATTAGAGTGAAAGTAATATATATATTATAACATGCATCAACTTTCCCCCAAAATTAGCAATAATAAAATGCTCTTGAAAGTCGAGAATCATTTCGTCAAAACAATACCTTGAATGGGCTTAAAAAAGAAGCAGTCTGGAGTGTCATTTTACTCTTAATGACGCTGTTAAAAAATATTTCTTTTCGACACATTATTTCGTGGAGTACTGGAAGTGTTATTTGAATAAAACATAACAATTAAGAATGAAGTAGAAAAAAATCTTTTGTTTCTTTTCCAAAAATGTTTTTGTTCATGAAATAAATGCATTTTATTCACCCAATAATTAACATAAAGTAAATTATTGAAATCTGCGGGAAAATAAAATAAAGGACTATAATTTTGGGAGGAATAGTGTAGAAAAAAGGAATTTTGCTTTAAGGAATTAAACTTTTTTAATTATTAAATTAAAACCGCTGAACTCAAAAGAAGCGGACAGCAGAAACAGCTGACATTCCAGGTGGGCCAGCTCCTTTCCGTTTCGCAAATTTCTACTATTTTTATGCATGCAAAGTTAAACTTTTCCACCCACGATCTTACTATTAACAGCTGAAGGTAAACAAATGTATGCTAGTGAGAAGACATGGGGACGGGCTAATCTTGCGAACCGAGCATAGCAGGATATCATGACTGGTACCGATATACGCAGACAGACGAGACGCGTGCACTGATGCTATCCTCAACTTTCAAAACGTTAAACTTTTTTAATTATTAAATTAAAACCGCCGAACTCAAAAGAGGCGCACAGCAGAAACAGCTGACATTCCGGGTGGGCCAGCTCCTTTCCATTTCGCAAATTTCCACTATTTTCATGCATGCAAAATTAAACTTTTCCGCCCACCAATCGACAATTTTTTTATTTCCATGTATTTTACAACTCTTCATCTTTAAGGATATACACATTTTTATAAAGTTAAAAATGTTTTTCATTGCAAACGAAGCTTTTTCCCCAAAGCAGTTTTCCAAATTTCATGAAATCGACAATTTTGATGGACAAATATTTCGATTTTCTGCACCTATTAATGTCAATTTTGCGATTTATCGGCATTTGCTAGATGTTCAGCTTCCAAAATATACCAAATACATTTAATAAAAAAAATGTTATCATTCTAAAGAAGCGTACTTACAAAACTCACTTTTGAAATTTCCAGCGCTGATCGCCATAGTATCTTATTGTAACTGAATGGGGAGTTCGTAATTTTTCGACTTATTATTTTACTCACTAATAATTCCAGCAAGTTCGTGAAATTTGTTTCTAATTAATGAGCAACTGATGAGGATTCTTCCGCCACCAATTTTGAATTCCTGAGAACTGTCTTTCTATTTTTTAAGCACTTTTTCTCCTGGGTCATTCCATGCGAAATGAGCAAATCAGCTGTGGCTGACATGTCATAGATTTTAATGAAATTCTATATTTAAGTAGATAACATGCACTTATAAGCATATGGAAAATATTAGATTTCAGAAAATTATATATTTTTATTTATAAACAATTAAAGGTGGCATTCACAATAACAAAAATTTTCAGACTTCTAAAAGTAACATGTTCATAACCATTTTTTACACTAAGTTATAAACATAAATCTTAAAATTTTATATCGTTGTAATTTTTGGAAAAATCTCTCTCGGGAAAATTCAAAATAAAATTTAACAGTCATCATTGATGAATCTGAGAGACTTAGAAATATTGAAAAATTTTCAATATGCTTCATATTTCAAGTAGCTCCATGGTGTCTAGGAATTGATTGGCAATATTGAAAATTATAGAAAATAGAGTCCTGCTTATAGCAAATATATTGACAAAATATAATAATTATGTTTTTATTCCTAAATGAAAAAAAAAAATTATTTAAGATGGAAGAAATCTGGGAGAAGGCAACTTTTGTACTTTTTAAGATCTATGTTTGAACATGAAGGAAATCTCCTAACGTATTTAAATTAAGTAATAATATAGATCAATGTGTCTATTATGTATCGTAAAACTTTCATTATTGCCTTCAGATTATTTTTGCATTTGGAATACTTCTAACTGGAGCAGCATTAACGAAAAACATTGCAGATTATTAAAGCAAACATAGATGGCACCACTTACAAAAAATTCCATTTCTTGCTTGTTCCATATAGAATAAATTTGAAAGAGAAGTGTTTTTGATTTGTTCAGGTGTTCTTTTGTGAAATACAAATTTATTCTTGTAGTAAACCTTTGCTGGTGAAGTGTTTTTAATTTTTTTATGTAGTCTCTTAGGAAATAGTCAAATATTCAAATATTCTTTATCATATTCATATATTCAAATATTTTATATTCAAATATTCTTTTTAAATTTATTTATATTTTATTTATCAAATATGCAAATATTCTTTAAAATATTAAACATTAGGCATAAAGTGTATGTATTATGTCTCATTTTGATACTGAAATTCTAATCTCAAACTGTGATATTGGAGAAATTTTTCAAGAAAGCTGCCACAAGACCCATTATGCAAAAGGAACAGGTTTTAAAGAACTTTCTGAGTTTACAGATGATGACAGAGAGCTACTGCACTTGAGATTAGGTTGGAAGATTGCAAAAATTTGTCTTCACCATGAACAAGTGTATCTGCAAAAATATACACACTTATTTGGTAGAACATGTAAACATCCCTTCAAAAATCACAAAAAAAAAACAGTGAAAAAGTCTTTACGAGTCTTTACGAATAATAACACTAGATGCTGCCAAGAAATGTCTTGGATTGCTACACAGACTTGGACAGATCCACATTAATTACTAAAGTTGCTCCAACAGAAGAATTTCTATACACATTTGAAAACAATATGTCAGATTTAACAAAATACCATTTTATTGCGAAATCGCAATCAAGATTTTTGAAGGATATGAAATTTAATATTTCACAGGAAGAATGCATCATTCTCCTTGATTTTGCAGAAAACTATGCATTTGTAGTGCAGGATGCTGTTTAGGGTTTTCACTGGGATAACAGTCAGGCAACACTTCACCCATTTGTTGAGGAAAACCAGCTTTTAACATTTTCAATATTTGACCATACTATACACGACACAGTAAAAGTATTTGCTTTTCAGGATGCTGTAATTTCCTATATAAAAGAAAAGTTTAGTTTTGTAAAAAAACTTATCTATTTCAGTGATATCCAATACAAAAACAGAAAGAACTTTCCCAACATTTGCCACCATGAATTAGATTTTGGTTTAAAAGCAGAATGGCACTTTTTTGCCACAAGCCATGGCAAAAGTGCATGCGATGGCATTGGTGGAACTAGCAAAAGATTAGCCACAAGGGCAAGTTTGCATCGAGCTTATGAAAACCAAATTCTAAATCCAACAGACCTTTTCAACTTCTGAAGTACTGCTATTTCAAACATAAAGTTCTTTTATGTACCATCAACAAAAATTATTAACATTGGAAAGGAGCTTAAAAAACGATTTGATGAAGTTCCAACAAGCATTTTGGGAACACGTAACTATCATTGTTATGTGCCACTTCATAATTGCACATCTAAATTCCTTGTTTCCTACTTATCTCAGTCAACACTAAAAGAAGAAAAGATTTTAAAAAAGGAAATTTTGATACCAACCCCAAGCCAAATTTCCCTTTCATCATTTGTATGCTGTATATATGATAAACATTGGTGGCTGGGTGTTGTGACACATTTCAGCAGATAAAAGTGATTTTCTTGTGAAGTTTATGATTCCACATGGGCCTTCTTTGCATTTCACGTGGCCTATTAAAGATGATAATTACTGGGTACCGCTAGAAAATATATTAATGAAAATACCAGTTCCTTCTATCTCATCAACAGGAAGATTCTACAAAATTGAACAAATAACTTTTAATCAGATCGAAGAAGCATATCAAAAGAAATAGGCTGAAAGTTGTGGATTGAAACTAGATTTTGATAAACTTAATTGAAGAAATGAATATGATTAACATATTTTTTGTCTAATTTGAAATTCAAATGAATAATTTGTGTTTTAAAAGTAGAGTGGAAAGTTTTAGAATAGTTTCTAAGAATAAATTTTAAATTCATATGGGCTTTTCTTTCTCATTATTGTAATAATTTTGGAACTCGTAATGTGCATATATGACGTAAAACAGTGTTATTTTAAGTTAACCCAGTTGCTTTAGGAATCAAAAGGCAATTCTGATATTTTATAAATATATAATAGGCATATAGAGCAATATGTTTGCACAGTATCATTAGTGTTAGAGGTTTCCTTCATTTAATTTTTTTTGCCAACATAAAGGGGAAAATGAGCATTTCATACAATGTTTTGAAATGTTTGAACTATTTTCAAGATGAAGGCGATCAAATGCAACTTCCAAAATTTAGAAGTCTTTTCATCATATCTGGAACTTAATGGGGCCTTAATTTCAGATATGCCTTTACATTCCTTTAGCCCCCAGAAAAGTTTTAGTTTTCTCAAAATTGATAAATTTGCAGTTTTTACAATTAAATAAAAAATTGTCATCTGATTTAAGAACTATTATTATTAACTAGATAAATAGACCATTTTATAGAGATTACAACAATATAAATTTTTTTAGTTTACGATTGGTAGTTATTGAGATACAGAAGCTCAAACATGCAATGTTGAGCACTTGCACAGGCGTTGTTCAAAATCCTAACTCCTTTAAATACTGAAAACTACCAAAATAATGTATTTTGAACAAAATTATTTTGGACACCGTTTTTTATATATAAACTGAACATATGTACCAAATTTCATTAAAATCTGTTACCATAGGGCCACCACTTTTTTTAAATTTTTGCTCATTTCTCATGGAATATATATACATATAATTCCATGATTAAAAAAATATATATACATATATACACATGGAATTATATGTATATATATACATTATACATGGAATATATATACATATAATTCCAGGATTAAAAAAATAATTTGAGGCATATTTGAGGCATATCTAATCCTCCTATGAGATTTAATATTTACATTCGGCCATGTTGCCAAAAAGAAAAATTATTAGTTGAGAACGAGTCATTTAATAATTGAAATCCAGAAACAATTTTAAAGTACCAGAAATAATTTTAGTTTTAGGAAATGAGAAGTTAAAACCTTTAGAATTTTTTCTAATTGAATAAACTTTTTTGTTTAAAAAGCAAAATTTGAAAACGGAAAGTAGAAAGAATTATTTCAAAAGCCAAAAACCATAATTTGAAAAAGAGAATTTTAAATAATTATTTCATTTTTTAAAAATTCTAATGCATTTTTAAAAGTCATTAAACAGTTTTTAATCTTTAAGAAATAAAACCATTTCATTTTAAATCGAAAAAGCAACAAATCGGGTTGCCACTCAGCTAGTATATATATATACATATAATTAAAAAAATAGACAGTTTTCCCTGCAAGTGTTTTAGATTGTATGTAGTCAAAAGGCAATAGCAGTCATTTCTCTGCTGTCTGTCTGTGTTTATAATACTAGAACAAACTCACTATATATCCAGATTTGTAAGTATTACCTTTTAATAAACGAACAATTGTTTATTTTGGGAACTATTACCTCAGCTATAAGTTTTGTATGTTCCGTTGACATGAATTTCGTACATTTAAGAACAGGATTTTCTCCCACAAATTCACCTATTTATCTCAAAATTTATTTTTCAGAGAATAATTTCTCTAGTCAAATATACAATCATTTTGCCCTGGTCATTATCAGTAGATTAAAAACATAATTTGAGGCAAAGAATACCCAGATGTATTCCCAATAATATACTCATTTCCTTGGGAGTTTACGCAATAAAAGGAAAATTTTAAACGTGACATCTTCATGGGAGAATTTATTAGTTTTACACGGTGCCTCCTTAATTGTATACTGGCTAGTAGATTTCATAGTATGTGTTATGAGAAATACCCAGGTTAGTGCATTTTGCATTAAGAAATTTTATATCTGTGAAGCTGTTTCTCTCCACATTTCTCCATAACTAACTCAAAGTAATCTGAAACATCCACTCACATCTAGGTAAGGAAACACTTAGGAATTCTAAAAAATGTGAGCTAGATTTTGGCATTGAAAAATAAGAGAGTAAGCCCACCAATACAATGCACGAAAATCTAATTTTAGTTTTAGAAGATTTTAAGCTAGTTTTTTCCCCAAAACAAGATCGATTCTTGCTTCACATTCACATAACTTTGCCCCACGACGGCATTTTTGAAAAGCAAAAGTATCTCGGAAATTTACAAAACCAATCAACCGTAGCTAAAATATTTTAAGCTATTTAGATATATCGTCTATTTCAACCTGACCACATTCAGGGATTGAAGACAAACCAACACAGAAGAGAATAATACCCTTTTATCCCGACGCATTCCCTTGAAACTTCAAAAGTAATTGAAAATGCAAATGAAGGAACAAAAACTTGAAAGAACCGCAAAAGTTAATTCAAAGAAGGAAAAAATAATCAAGTGTATTGGAACTAATGAAAACGAGAGAAACTTTTTTTTCTTGCCAAATACTTTAAGAAAATACTCTCTAAGACTGAATGCATTATAATTACTCAGCTCTGTTATAATTTTCAAATTGAGCATTGATTTTAAAATTTTTCCATTGGATTTATTACTGAAATCATTTAGATGGGCGAATACTTTCAGTTACAAAATAGAAATCATATATTTTATGGTATTAACAATTGTCACATTAGAGAAATCAAAGTGTAAGTCTTCGATTCTTTCACCCGTTTGAAGGAATATAAAACTTACTAGGCTCCAAATGATCTAGGTACATATTTGATATGTTTGAGCAGACCCCATAAATTTAATCGTGACAAGTTTTAACATTTGTGCAGTAGGGGAAAGTTTTAGTCAACTGATGTAGCGATTTAAAATTAAGAACACGAAAGTTTGGAAGTGTGCATGGAAAAATCTGCTTGAACAACTTGCAATAAATTGAATTTAGTCATTTTATTAGTTTCTTCGTACTTTTAAAGTTTCATGTTCTATGAGAAAAGAAAATTTGATTGAAATAATCAAGTGCTATGATTGATAATGAAGATTTGAACGTAAACTTTTAAAATAGTTTATCATTTCCTTTGTTGCTCGTTAATTCAGAGAATATTAGTAGAGGTTTAGTCATTAGTTTATTATCATATTAGAGGTAATGCTTAAAGTAATTGCATCTCAAACATAAAAATTTTTAATGCACTTTTATTGACCCTATTCATAAGGTAAGGATATCATGCATAAGTTTACCCCCAAATAATGCTTATGAAAATTCATTAGTTTAAACGTAAGAATTTACATTATTTAGTTTATAAATTATTAACTCATAACATCCCACGGTGAATTTTAAGTAAGCAGCAAAAAATATTATGACGTTGTTATAATATTGAAAAAAAATGAAAGATTTTAAAGAAGTTTTTCTGGTCTCTTTCGGAAAACCAAACTATATACTCTTCTCTACGGATCAGAAAGAAAAATTCCACACCAAGCTTAATCCTTATTATACAAGCTTAATTATTCATCTTATTACATTTTATTGCAACATAATCATTTCTTCTGAAAACAAAGAGTTGCATTTTACGAAAGATTTCAAATCATCAAAAATAGGCTATATTGATTTGGCTGTTTTAGGATAAAATATGGCATAGTTAAGAAATAACGAATTTTCACATTGTTATATTAATTATTCTATTAAGTGATAAAAATTATGAAACATGATATTATAATTTCAGATTTCCAAGTAACTTCTGAACTTTAAGGAACTTTAGCCACTCTGTGCCTTCCCATCTACTTTTCTTTCTTCTTTTTCTTTTTTTACCTTATAACGTGTTGTTACAATTCTTTTTTTTCATTAATTTCCAGTTCACTTTTTATGAAAAGCATATTTTTATGAAAAAATTGAACCAAACATTCAGTCCATTCATGGCTGAGATTCCGTATTTTTGGATTCCAAGTCTGCGAATCATAAACATCTTTTTAAAAATTTTACCGAAGTTCTCTTTTACGTATACCTAGAATCCTTTATATTGTAAAATCCTGATTAAGTCTTATATTTTAAACTCATAATTGACTTTATATTTCAGTCATCACTGCATGCAGGTTAATGATATTTTATGTACTCTATTTATTGAATATGAAATACCACCAAATGTTATAAAATTTAAAATATTTGGAACTAGCGATTGCGAAAGAATAAAAATGAACTATTCGATTCAACAATCGAATGTACATTATGAACTTGCTTTCTACCATTTATGGGGTGTGAATTGTTTAACTCATAAAATAAAATATGTGAGAACATTGCAAATGACTTCCGATGAAATAAATAACACGCAATTAACTACTAAATATCAGAGAAGAGAAATGAAGTTTCTAAAATGCTAGTAGACATGGAGTTTATGCCACATGTATTCGACATTTTTTATGAGGGCAAATTTTCTGCTCTGCCAAAATGCGTAAGAACTTTCTACCTACCCACTTCGAGGGATATTTAAGTTTAATGGGCTAAAAATTACCTTAGAAAGTCTAATAATTATAGTTTTGGTTACACAAGTATTTTTAGAAAGAAGTCAGTTACTCATATTGGTTCAACACAACTTTCTTTCTGAGAAAAAATATGGGAACATAGGGTACAAAACTACTTTTCATGTTTGATCATAGGGTTATGAACTTGTGTATGAGAACAAAAAACATTCTATGTGATAAAAGATGAATTATAAAATAATTTTTGTTAGATATATTTCTTGAATCACTAAATGTTCATTTGTCTTTGAGTTCATGCTTTGCTTCTACGACTACTCAAGCCCTATAGTTTAACTAGTTGACCAAGTACTCAAACAATACACAGAAATGTTAAATTATCAAAATATTTAAAATATGTTGAACTAACCTATATGGTGAATATATCATAAGATAGGCCCGTACATGAACATTTTATTCCCACGCTCACAAAACATCTCCATATTCACTCCCCAATAATGGACTTTAATTAATGGAGAGTCCAAGCTCTAGGAAAACAAGGCAGGGTGTTTAAATTCTTGAAAAATCTGACATTAGATATCACGGAATTTGAAGTAAAATTTGGAAGCAAATTTAGAGCCAATTCGTTCAAGAAAGTATTGAATCGAAACAAGAAAATT
Source organism: Dolomedes plantarius (assembly GCA_907164885.2). NCBI lineage: Eukaryota > Metazoa > Arthropoda > Arachnida > Araneae > Dolomedidae > Dolomedes > Dolomedes plantarius. The sequence goes on from OU015500.1 coordinate 30,162,735, forward strand.
CTTTCAAATACGCATACCCGTTGTGATTGAAAATTTCTCCAGTCTGGTTTACGAGAAAGAGGATGATATAGGGATCCATGAATTTCTGAGAACGGGCAAGAAACACGCAACCTATTGTAGTTCTTATTCCTTTCATGTATGACGCAAATCATTATAGCCACTTTTGGAGATTTAGGAGAGCAAACCGATGTATGACGGTCAAAGATGATTTGACATAAACTAAGCAAAACAAATGTGCTACATTTAAAAATGAATAAATAAGAATATGACAGAAAGTAAGATCCATCCATTCACTTATGATAAACATTTTATAAATTCATTCAGAACTAAACGACAATAGAGTTCTGTGCGAAAATTTACTATGTCTTAGTATACATCAGTGAAAAGCTTGACCAATCGTTATTACAACCAAAAAACTATGTTTTTATATATATTTCAATTAAAATACTAAATGCCAAAACTCTGATTTATGGATTCGGACTCTTCAAGGATTACAGACCAAAAGACAGATACACAAATTGTCAATTCTCGTTATTTCCGTTATTTTGTTTTGGGATTTAAATTTGCAATTACGGATTATCTAAAGAATCTGGACGCCTGGAGAAAATATTTTTTGGCTACTTTGAGAAGCTATCTTATTCATTGTCAAACAAAGAAAGTTTCACCAACAATCTTAATGAGGCCATGAATAGATGACTTCAAACTGTTATGTCTACTCACGGTACCGACTAAAAAAGATTTATAAATAAAAGTGTGGTATGAATGAGGCATTAATTGAAGGTTAATTTTTCTTTAAAAGGTATATAGTAAAATATAACACCCAAATGACAAACAGACTTCAATAAAAGCAAAAATAAAAAGCTTCAATTATCCCTAAATAGCGGTGCAAATTATTTCACTAATTCAGAAAATTTGCAAACTACTGTTGCATAGCTCCCTCATTTCATTTGAAACTTTCACAAGTTAGATAACGAGTAGAATAAACTTTGTCCATTTTTCTCAACTTCCCAACTAACTGCTTTCATGATGTAGAATAATTGTCTATCCCTAACGTTGTTGAGATTTATCGAGATTTTAACGTAGGATTACGTTCTTCCATAACGGTCCTTCGGAAAGCAAAATTTCAGACGCTAAAACTGTCCGCCCATCCGTCCTTGCGAGTTATAATTTTGGCAGCGTGCCAAACCCAGTCTGTATCGCTTCGACAAGCAGTAAACAGTTAAACAGAAAAGCGTAGATTTAGAGTACGCCTGTATTTATATACATATATGTTACCAAAATGCGGTAAAATTTTGACATACATATATGTATGCAAATACATGCGTACATACATATAGATACATGTATACATAACACATGCATACATATACACATACAAAAGAGGTAAGCTGCGATAAGTAATTCTGCGTTGATAACCCGCGGTAGTTTCGTTAGAAAAGACTACCTGAATTTTTTTTTTTTTACTCTCAGCAGTTCAGCTCTCTTGTGAATTAGAATCTCGAACATTCTTGAACCCTTAAATCAAAGCCTTCCCGAGCAAGGAAAGTTTTCTGATTTGTATCTTGGGACATTTCGCCGAATGGATTCAATACTCATCATAAACTCTTTTTACTGTGCCTTGGTTTGGCATCAGCAATTCCCTTTCACGATTGTTTCAAGAAACTTAAAATAGTTGTTCAACGAGATCTTAGAAGAATTTAAACAATTTTTTTCAGGGATTGTTTTTTTTAAATCCATAGTTTTTTTATATCCATTTCCCATGGAGCATAACCTTTCAGTAAGCGAACAACTGTAATTGAAGTTTCAATGCCCGTTTCTCCGACTTGATGTGCCAGGTTTCGTCAGCTTTTCCTTGACTGAGATTCACTGCTGACAAGACGCAAGCTTTATGTGATGGTACTGTCCATTGAGAGATCAGGTGGATAGAGTTCTAATCATAGAGGAAATATATATGAAAGGAGTGCATCGTTGCAGAGAATAGGGATGTATTACTGGAAAAATAAAATTAGTAATAGAATAGAAATTTCTCCAGGGGAAGCTTTTAAGGTAGCTGAACAAAAGATAATTGAAATAAAGTTTTCTTCAACAGGGCTTATTCAGTAGAAGAAAAAAATTTGAGAAAATTTTCGCTTAATCACCAAGACATCCCTTGCAAATTGTGGCGTGGGCATGAACGAGAAGTAAATAATCAGAAGCAAATTGAAAAAAATAAAATATAAAATTAAATAAGCATTGGAAGACCCCATTTGGAGTAATCGCTGGGAATCGATTGGAACAAGTAATTGAAAAAATAAAATATAAAATTAAATAAGCATTGGAAGACCCCATTTGGAGTAATCGCTGGGAATCGATTGGAACAAGTAATTGAAAAAAATAAAATATAAAATTAAATATGCATTGGAAGACCCCATTTGGAGTAATCACTGAATTAGATAAAAGAGTAAACAATTTGAGGAGAATTAATTATCATCTAAATAGGGTATCCACATTTGCCGGGCACTGATTGGCGGCTGTCTAATTTAGAGTGAAGATTTTGCAACTTTCTAAAAAGATCCACACGTTATGCCAGTTTGGATTCACAGTAGAAATTTAATGAGAATAAGGCCTTGTTCACAATGCCTTCCGAGGGGGCGGAGCATCAGCAACAAAAATTTTAATCAATCACAGAGCTTAACGCAATGACCGCGCGATACGTCAATCCAATCACCGGTCACGCCGACAATCTTGAAGCCAACGGAGCGACGCAACACTACGCTTCAGATGCAGTGTGAACAAGGCCTAAGTTAGAATTGCGAAATGTAACAGGTTATCAGACCTTGACGACTACCTTTACTTATATAAAAGCCTAGATGTAGGTAACAATTCCGGGACGAACCAAGTCGGGAACATCTTAACATTGCGATGCCATTTTCTGAAATTTTTCTTGAAAAATAATACCACAAAAGTTACATATTTTGAAAAATATGAAAATTTCAAGTGAATACCCTAGCTCAAAACCGTTTAGTTTTTGAAATATCTTCAAATTAAAATATCCATTTGTCGTAACGCTTTTCAACGCCTTATAAGCGCTTAAGAATAATCCAAATACTGTAATAACGATTCAATTTGTAAAAGGGGTGTAACCATACGCTTCCTTAATTTGTAGTTTTTCCCCAGACACTCTGGGTTTTTCTGAAAATGCTTCTCTTTTTCGAACCAACAAACTGTTATCGGGAAGCACTCGCATTCTTCCTTAATCCTTTAATCCCCAAAAATCTGGCAAACTTACATTTGGCACGATAATTCGCCCTTCCCCGCAACACGCAGAAAAAGCTAATCTTTGTTCCCTAAGCTCCGCTCCAATGCTTGGCGGGCGCAGCTCCGCTGGTTGGCGGCGCCAAATTCCACATCTGGTCAGCTCATCAAGACCACGTGATGTCGGGGTCTCCAGCGGGAAAGTTTAACGACTAAAACAGAGAGAGCGCCTTTTTCCAGCACCGGTGATGGACGCAGCGATGAGGAGCAGAAGACAACGGTTTCGCAGCCTAGCAGTTCCAGCAGCGGCCACTTTTAGCGTCCCAAAACTTCGACGCCCACCGGATCCGTAAAGGACAACATGGTTTTTTTGTCATGGCCTTAAGCCACCTGCATTTCATTTGTCATAATTAAATAAAACCCATAAGATGATCATCAACCACGTTTTTCGACTTTTTTTTATTGTCACATCTCTTTGCTTTTTTTTCAGCGTGACAAGTTTAAATCTTCATAGTTATGCGGCCTTCCACCTTCATCTTTCGAGAACACAACGCAACCCATACAACACCATTGAAAAGAATCATTTATTCAATTGAGTCATTCACTTGAATGTCGAATTTATTCTACTCCATGGTTTTTCATATCCCCTTTAAATAACTACATTTTTAATAGTTAATTTTAATGTTAATTAAATTGTGTTTCACGTTTTATTTTTTTTTTATTTTATTGTTGTTTATACTGCTGTTTAAGTATCGTTTTCAGCAATGCCTGCTGTGTTGTAAGTCATTCACTTTTGAAACGGTTTTGGAATAGTTTTGATTTTGTTTAGTTTAGTTTTGTTGTTTACTGCTGTTTAAATACAGTTTTCAGCAATGCCCGATGAAAATGATGAATCACCTCTTGAACGTAGACGTCGATTAATTAGAAACAGAAAAGCAAGATTGCTTGCTCGCCAGTCACCCGCAACATTGGACCGCATAAGGGAAGAAAACCGCCAACGTCTTCAAAATCAACGATCTCAGATGAGAGCCGATCAAATAGAAAATGCAGCACACCAAATAGACCGCGAACATCAACAGAGAGCACTGACTGTTTCTGAAACAGAGGGTGATGTTGAATGTCACAGTTGTGGTTCGTTAGGATCTGTTTGCCAATATTGTCAGGCACTTCATTTCCCATCTGAAAGATCAAGTGACAGAAAATTTAAAAGCTGTTGTCATAAAGGAAAAGTTCAACTTCCTGCACGTCAAAATTTTCCTTTATTTTTGAAAGATATTATGAGCAACCCAAAATCACCGGATTACAGACATTTTCATGAAAATATTTCTTTTGCTTCAATGGGTGCAAAATTAGCAGCAAATGTTCCAGGTCGTGGACCTTACTGCTTTCGGGTGCAAGGACAAGTCTATCATGTCACTTCACATTTACACGTTCAAGAAGGTGAACACAGGAAATTTGCTCAATTGTACGTTCTAAACACAACTCAGGCTGTTCAAGAACGCTTAAACATTCTTCAAAATGAAAAGTGCTTACGTCATATTTTGAGGCAGTTACATCTCATGATGCAGGAAATTAACCCGTTTGCTCAAGCTTATAAAATGATGTACGAAATTGAAAGACAGAGTCATGAACAAGCAGAAAGAGATAATTTTACAATGCCAAATGTTCACATGGTATTGCGTAGAGATAGGCACTCAGATCAAATACGATACAATTTGCCAACAGCTAATGAAGTAGCCATGGTATTCCAAAATGAGGATGGAGAACCGCCATTTGAAAGAGATATCATAATTTATCCTCGCACTCCTGAGTACAGCACTAATAGTTTCATTTATTTAAATATTTTGAGTGCAAATGTGGATCCCATGACATATGCAATATTTTATCCACGAGGTGAAGCTGGCTGGCAACCAAATTTGGTGCTTGATCGATATCCAGGATCTATTGCTGGTTCACGAAACAATGTGTCAATGCTTCAGTATAATGTGGCACAAACTGCTATCCGGCATGGTGTATTCAATCCCATTTTGTATGGTGGACCACTTACTCAACAGTGGGTTATTGACTCATATCTTCAAGTTGAGGCAAACAATCTAAATTTTGTCAGACAGCAACAATCAAAATTACGATCTGAACAGTATGCTGGACTTATTATGTTTGTCAGGGAGCATAAAATGCAAATTTACCTGCTGGAAGAGCTGTTATACTGCCATCTTCCTTTCAAGGCTCCCCTCGAAATATGCGTGAAAGGTATCATGATGCGATGGCAATTGTCACAAAATTTGGTAAACCAGACATTTTGTGTACTTTTACATGCAATCGCAAGTGGCCTGAAATTTTGAATAACTTGCCTGATGGACTGACATCATCTGACAGACCAGATTTAGTAGCTCGCGTATTTCATATCAAATTATGTGCACTTTTAGATGATATCACAAGGGGGGGGGGGGCTGTTTGGAAAGTGTGTTTCTTATATTTACACAATTGAGTTTCAAAAACGTGGACTACCCCATTGTCATATTCTTTTGATCCTTGAACAGGAATTCAAATTCCATGATGCTTTGCAGATTGATAGAGTCATAGTGGCAGAACTTTCGGTTCATCATCCTCGATTACATGAAATTGTTTCAAGGACAATGATACATGGCCCATGTGGAACTTATAACCCAAATTCACCTTGCATGGAAAATGGTAGCTGTAAGAAGAATTTTCCAAAGACATTCCAGCCTATAACTCAAGTTAATGTTGACGGCTATCCATTCTACCAACGCCGTGAAGGTAACAGCGTAATTATAAATGGAATACCTGTTGACAATCGTTGGGTGGTGCCATACAACCCTACACTCTTGCTTAAATACGATTCTCACATTAACATAGAAGCTTGCACCAGTATCAAATCTGTCAAATATATTTACAAGTATATATATAACGGTTATGATTCTGCCGATGTTGTCATTCATGAAATCAACAATCAGCACGAATTTCTCCATGATGAAATTTCAAATCATGTGAATGCCAGATATGCTAGTGCACCTGAGGCAATGTGGCGTCTCCTGGAATTCAAAATGCATGATAAACCTCATTCTATAATAAGACTTGCCATTCATTTGACACTTCAACAAATGGTTTATTTTCAACAAGGTATGGAAAACGCAGCACTTAATCAAAATCATGACACAACTCTCACGGCTTGGTTTAAGTTAAATTTTTCTGATGTAAATGCAAGGCAATATCTATATGCAGAAATACCTCTTCATTATGTATTCGAGAAAGGTGCTTGGAAAAAATGACAACGAGGAGGAAATAAAATTTGGGCTCGAATATTTTCAGTTTCACCAAAAGACATCGACCGTTACTGCCTTCGTCTACTTTTGCTCAAAATTCCAGGAGCAACTAGCTTTGAGAATTTGCGAACCTTTGAGGGTATCATCTTACCTACATTCCTTGAAGCAGCCCGTCAAAGGCAACTTTTAGCAGATGATCAGGAGTGTGTCAGATGTTTATCAGAAGCTTGCGTTTTTCGAATGCCTGCACAGCTCAGGCAAGTATTCATCTTTATTTGCCTTTCTTGCAACCCATCAAATCCTCTTGAATTGTGGGAAATTTTTAAAGATTCTTTGTGTGAGGATTTTAGGAGGAAATTCAATGATTTTTTTGCGCAACAACATGCTTTACACAATATTCAAACAATATTCAAAAGCCATGGTGTTAGTTTAAGCACATTTAATTTGCCAGCTCCCAGTCCACTTAATTATGAAGATCAAGTTTCAGTTTTTAACCACCTCAGTGAAGCCTCTGATGGTGTTGAAAAATTTGCATCTTTTAACTTGCAGCAAAAAGAAGATTTTTAAAAAATCATAGAAGCAATTGACAATGAGCAAAGAACTCCACGATGTTTCTACCTGGATGGCCCAGGTGGATCAGGTAAGACGTATTTATATAATACTCTTTTAGCCTTTATACGTGGACGTGCTGAAATTGTTCTTCCTTATGTCACAATTGGCATTGCTGCCGTTTTGTTAAAAGTAGAAAGGACTGTTCATAGTGGCTTCAAATTGCCAGTGCCAGTATTGGAAACTTCGATATCTTCAATGCGTGTGATATCAGATAAGCCAGCAACTATCCGTGAAGCAAAGCTTATCATTATTGATGAGTCCACAATGATGTCAATCCATGCTTTGAGTTGCATAGGTGCTCTGTTAAGAGAGATGAAAATCCATTTGGAAATAAAGTTATGTTGTTGGGAGGAGGCTTTCACCAAACATTACCGGTTGTTACGCGAGGAAAAAGAACTCTATAATTGAAGTTTGCTTAAAATCTAGTCCATTTTGGGAATATTTTCTTCACTTGAAACTCTCACAAAATATGCGTTCTGAAGGGCAAAGTGAATTCCACCAATAGCTTCTAGATGTTGGTGAAGGAAAAACTTCAGCTATTCCAAATTTACCATGTAATATGATACAAATTCCATCTAACATGTTATGTACAGGTTCAATTGTTACAGCTGTTTATGGTAATGAAATTGATATGAACTACATTCAAGAACTTTCCTCTAAAAATATTTTGACAACTACAAACAAGGATGCAATGAAATTAAACAATGAAGTTCTGAATCTTCTTCCTGGAGCATCATCATCAGAATATTATAGTGCAGACCCATTCGAGTCTTATTCTTTAGAAGGTGAGACAAACTTTTCTCAGGAATTTTTGCATGAACAAACTCCCCCTGGAATGCCTCCTCACAAATTAATATTGAAAGTTGGTGCTATAGTGATGCTTCTTAGAAACATGAATCCTAAAAATGGCTTGTGCAATGGCACCAGGTTAATTATTCGAAGCTTACATCGACATTTCCTTGATTGTGAGATCTTGACTGGAGCTAATCAAAAAGATAGAGTCTTTATTCCAAGAATTGACCTTACACCAAGTGATTCCAATCTGCCATTTAAACTTATTCGAAGGCAGTTTCCTATAATCATTGCTTTTGCAATGACTATAAACAAGGCGCATGGACAAACATTCGATAGTGTTGGTTTGCATTTGGAGGAGCCAGTCTTTTCACATGGTCAACTTTATGTTGGACTCTCACGATGCAAAGATCAAAGTAAAATAAAAGTATCTGTCCGTAAAACAAATCTGCAAGGTCAACTTTTGTCTGATCGTAGAGTGTTTACAAAAAATATAACTGTTTGAAAATATGCTGTTTGTTTGTATGATATCTTATTACAATGAAAAGCGGATCAAATTTCCGTCATTTTTTACGGGGATTGTATACTCCTTTTAATATAACTTCTACATATTCAAAAATTTATTTATCAGCTTTTTCATTATTTTTTACATACACATGTATATTTCCGAATTCTTCTTAAAAATATTTTTAAAAAAATTCATGATTTTTGCAGAAAAATAGAGATTTTTGAAAAATTAAAGATGCATTGCTGTGTTATTTAATTGGCTAACTTTTTGTATTTTTATTTATTTAATATTGATGTAGAATTTTACATTTAAAGGAAAATCATATTTTTCTGGAACCTATATAGCATTATGTACCTGTATTCATCGTAGTATATGTTTAAAATCTTTCTTCATTACATTCAAAAATAGAATCTTCATGCTTTTTTTTTTGTTTGTTTGTTCGTATGAACTCTTATGAGAAGGAAACGCTGATGAACATTCCGTCATTTTTGACGGGAGTTATATACTAGTATCCAATATTTTGGTTTGTACACATTAATTGGTATGGATGTTTTCGACAGTTTGATCTCAGCAAAGAAACATTCCTCTGAAATTTTGCCCATGCTTAAAACTATTGCAAATATTATAATTAAGGAAGTTTTTTAAACTGTAGATAATGATCCTGTACGTCAAGCTTTTTCCGAAGTAGTGTTAAATGGTGAAAACTCACATATACACTCAAGAGCCAAAACATTATGAACACCCCTACATTTTGCAATGAATTCGCCTGGATGACGTGGAAGGCACGTGATCAGGTGGAAGTGGTATTTAACTGCTGCTGGAGAGTCTGAAGAATCATTCTTTCACTTACTTCTGTGTGTGATGGGAAAGGCTGCGGATTTAAGCGATGTTGATAGAAGGCAGATTGTAATGGCTCGAAGGCTCGGAACAAGTATTTCCAAAACTGCACGACTCGTGGGTTGTTCGCGACCTACAGTTGTTAGTACTTATGCAAAGTGGATGAATGACGGTGGAACCAGCAGTAGACGACATGCTGTTGGACGTCCACACGCTATCAAAGAAAAAGGTCGTCGGAGACTGTCTCGCATGGTGAAGCAAAACCGGAGCCAGACAGTGGCTCAGCTGACAGCCCAATACAATGCAGGGCCAAGTAGAATAGTATCGCAGCTCACTGTTCAGAGGACACTGTTGGATTTGGGGCTACGCAGCAAACGTCCCACTCGTGTGCCTTTGCTGACCAAGCGTCATCGCCAACTGCGCCTGCGCTGGGCCCGGGAACATCGCGACTGGTCCATGGATCAGTGGGAGAGAGTTGCCTGGTCAGATGAATCACGGTTTGTCATTCATCACGCCGATGGCCGTGTCAGGATACGCCGTCTTCCAGGCGAACTGTTGCTCCCTCAATGTACAGTAGGTCATACACAGGCCGGTGGTGGTGGTATTATGCTTTGGGGGACGTTCTCTTGGGCGTCTCTGGGACCCGTGGTTGTGGTAGAGCAGACCATGAATGCTACAGGGTATCTGAACATCATTGCGGACCAGTTGCACCCTTACATGGCCTCTGTTTTTCCAGCTGGAAATGGAATGTTCCAACAGGACAACACCCCGTGTCACAAGGCTAAAATTGTGTTGGAGTGGTTCCAGGAACATGATGCTGAATTCCAGTTAATGTCCTGGCAGCCTAACTCACCGGATCTCAATCCGATAGAACACATTTGGGATGTCATGGGACGGCAGCTCAGAGTTCAAAGACCACCAATTCGCAATATCTCGGATTTGCGTGACCGTTGCTTAAACATCTGGTACAATCTGTCTCCGGCCATCTACCAAGGACTTGTGGCATCCATGCCAAGGCGGGTTGAAGCTGTGTTGCGCGCCAAAGGTGGGCCAACTCGTTATTGACAGGTGGTCATAATGTTTTGGCTCTTGAGTGTATTTGGTAACAAGAACTAATGTGACAAATGTGATGCAGGCAAATAGTAAGACTGCTTTAAATATTGATAATTTTGTTTTTCTAGAACAACTTACAGCATCAATAACAAAACTGATGTAAATATCTTGAAAATGGGGATAACAGGTTGTAATTATTGGTATATTTGGAACGGAAAAACACCAGATAGTATTCAACTACAGTTGCATTCTTAAAACAATCATAGTAGACTCAGTTACCTTTTTCCCGAGTTAAAACTTACTGCTCCATTATGGAAGACCGGATCATAATTAAACATTTTGCTTGCAAGAAATTTTTTTAATAATATTTTAAAAAAATTTCAGGTACTCTTTTCTAATGAAACTACCGCTGGTTATTAACGTAGGATTACTTAGCGTTGCTTACTTCTTTTGTATGTATATATGTATCTATATATATATGTGCTTATGTAAGTATATACATATAGGTATGTTAAAATTTTGACTCATCTTGGTACCTTTCTGTTTAACCTGACCAAGCGATAGAATGGGTTTGACGCGCTGCCAAAATTATAACTCGCGAGGACGGGCGGACGGACAGTTTTAGCGTCTGAAATTTTCCTTTCAGTAGGACCGTTATGGAAGAACGTAAGCCTACGTTAAAATTTTCAAAAGTTCTTTTAAAAGCTTGAAACAAACACCATGTCATGTGACGCATACAAAATGATTCCCATGTACAAAATATTGAAGAAAGGGTCGCAAAATCTGGTTTTTATCAAGAATTTTCCGGCTTTGCTACTAATTGAAAATATATAAACATATCAGAGCCTTAACTGAATTATACAAATGCTAAAATAACAATGTTTATGAATAATTTTAAAAGCAATGTACATGAATTATACAACACATATTTACAATATAAAAAAAATTGCATTACATACCCAAAATTACCTTCTACTTTCTACAATCTCACTTTGCTGGTTTATACAAAGCATATAAAATATGAATTATCAATATTAGCCACGACATCTTATTTATTTATGTTTGATATAATACATAAAGCTGTTTAAAATCTTATTTAGAATGTGCTAACCATGGAGGAATATAACGTTTCAGTTGTACATGAATACTTAGAGTTGAAAATATTGTTTATCTGAAAGGAAAAGAAAAAGCCCTCGTGTATTTATGTGGTATCAATTTTTTGGTACTTTTCCGTTATAAGCACTACAATCGTTTTCACACCAATTTGATACATTTTTAAAAATCGCCGCAGCGAGAGAAAAGTAACGCGATATAATGACACTAATGATTGGCAAATTGCAATATTAAAATATACAAATCTCGAGATTCAAGGATCACAAGACGATATGAGATAGATTATTTGGTACAGCTTTCGCAGACCCTGCCAAGTTTGGCGATTTTGTGTATGGCCTGGTAACTGTGCGATTTGGGCGAAATTTTTTGGTTGCCAAGTTGAGGCGATTAAAGCGCCAACGTTGTGGCTCCTGTAAATTCATGACGTTTTTATCATGTGATTATTTCGTGACGGATGTATCACGTGATTTATTTTGACCAATTATTGGTATTTAACCGTTTTTTGTTGTTGCTTGGATTAGTTTGAAAGTTTTTTGATTGTTAATTGTTACGAGATTTATGATGGCGGCCATTTTGAGTATGAAGGATGTTCTTAGTAAATACCAGGCGAAGGTTTTGGGTAATGTTAGAGGGCGTTATTCTTGTGATAGATATACGGAAGGGATGGTAAATGAGTCACTTCTACATGGGTTTATTCATTCTGATCGAATGATATTTTTCGAATTCTTGTGGGATTTGAAGTTTTTAAAGCCTGATATATTTTGCGTGAAATGTAATTTAAAAATGAAATTAAGAAAAAAGAATAATGTTTCTGATGGGTATGTTTGGGTGTGCAGAAATAAGATCGATGGGAAGGAGTGTGGTGTGCAGAGAAGCTTACGATTTGGGTCTTGGTTTTTGTGTAGCAAATTGACAATTATATATGCATATATATATATATATATATATATATATATATATATATATATATATATATATATATATATATATATATATATATATATATATACTGAAGTGCCACTGAATTAGGGATAGCAAAGCCTATGCAAATTGTGTAGCGCTGTGCATCATGTATGCGCAAGTGAGGGCGCTGTGGTAACTGCATATATAGAGCGTACTGTGGTTGTTCTGAATTAGTTGTTGGAATTGCCAGTATGGGTAAACTACCTGATTTAGACGCCTTCGATCGCGGACAAATCGTAGGTGCGCGACGCATGGGCCATTCAATTTCCAAAATCGTCAGACAGCTAGGATTTTCAAGGTCGACAGTGTCAAGAGTATACCAAGAATACATGGATGGTGGGAAAAAAAATAGCGATCGGGCAAACTGCAAAGGACAATTAGCCTTGACAGTGCGTGGCTCAGGCATATTGTACGTAGCCAGCGAAGCCAAACATTAGCTCAAATTACCACCCAGTTTAATGACTGTGCCAGTCGTACAGTCAGTAAACGGACTTTGCAACGCTCGCTTCACCGTATGGGTTTCGGGAGCCGTCGACCCACGAGAGTACCATTGCTCTATACTCGCCATCGGGCTGCACGTCTTGCCTGGGCAAGAGAGCACAGAGACTGGAGTGTAGAGGACTGGAAACGAGTAGCAAGGAGTGATGAGTCTCGATTCCGACTACTTAACGCCGACGGGAGGCTGAGAATATGGCGTCAGGCTCATGAAGCCATGGATCCTGCATGCCTGGCTGGAACTGTACAAGGGCTTGGTGGCTCAATCATGGTCTGGGGTGTTTTTTCGTGGCACAGTTTGGGATCTTTGGTGCGTGTACCAACCTCCCTCAATGCAATTCGGTACGTAGAGTTGCTGGGTGATCACCTCCATCCGTTTATGCTGTTCTGTTATCCGCACGGTAATGGAGTTTTCCAGCAAGACAACTGTACCTCTCACAAGTCCCGGTTGGCTACTGGCTGGTTGGATGAGCATTCCTCTGACTTCTCTGTCATGAATTGGCCACCTAGAAGCCCAGACTTAAATCCTATTGAGCATCTTTGGGATGTTTTGGAACAAGGCGTGAAAGGCCATCACACAGCACCAAAGAACATTACTCAATTATGGACAGCTTTAGCCAATATTAGCAAGCTATTCCCGTGGAACGTTTCCAGAAACTTGTTGAATCTATGCCTCGTCGTGTGGCAGCCGTTATCAAGGCCAGAGGAGGCCCAACTCGTTACTAGGTAGGTAACCCTAATTCAGTGGCACTTCAGTGTATATATATATATGTGTGTGTGTGTGTGTATGCATATGTATATATATATATGTGTGTGTATATGCATATGTATATATATATGTGATATACAGAGCTGTGGCAACAGCATCCACAGCACCCGTAACGAATCAGACGCGTTCCCGCCTGACAGAGAGCTTCGACGTGCTGCGGGGAACGATGACTAGGCAGAAGAGTAAAACGCCATTGAGAGCGTAGGACGTTATGATGTAACGTGGTAGCAGAAGGCTACCAAAAAGACGTAAAATATCATGTTCATTCTTTGTTAATTGTACCGTTTTTTTTGTCCTGTGACCTGTCAACGAATAAATTGGTGTTAGTGTGAACCGCTGTATTAATTTAGAACGACGGACACCAATTTACATGGGACCTCGGCCGAAGCATTTTTCTCAAAGTGCGTTCTGGGCCACTATTCCATATCCCCTAGCCAGCCATTCTACGACGTTATTAACGAACTGGATTACCTCTAGATTAATCTGGATTATTTCGATTTGTTTCTTGCTCATCTACGACGAACCGGTGAGTTTAATTTAATTTGTCAATTGAAGATATATGAATATATTTAAGAAATATTTAAAAAAGAAAGTATATTTTTCTAACAACTGTGTGCATGTTTAATTCCAACACAAGAAGTCTTTTACTTTTGTTTTTGAAGATATTTGAACATATTTAAGAAATATTTAAAAAAGAAAGTATATTTTTTCTAACAAATGATTACATTTTTAATTCCGATACAAGAAGTGTTTTGTTTTTGAAGATATATTTGCATATTTATATTTTGTGCTGTTTACTTTCAATATGAGTACTCTAAATGATATCCCGCATGTTTCAAAAGCCCTTAAATCAGGGTCCACGAAAGCAATTTGATTATTAGACCAGTTTATATTTGAAAATGATACTGGGAGAGATAATCGAAAAGAACTCCGCATTTTTTCTGGTTTCCCTAAAACTTTTCATGTCGCTGACGAACGGGATAAAAGACTTAAAACATTCTCCAGCACCGATTTAATTTGTATTGCGAATTTGCTATATCTTGAGTGTTCAACAGACCCAGCTCAGAGCTGTGAAACTATTTTCAATGCTTTAAATAACTTTGATAAGTTCCCCCAGCCCTGTGCTCTCGGATACGAGTGAAACCGAAAATGATTCACACGACGCCAACAGAAGCTCTACGGTTTTGGCGACTAGCCAGGTGCCAGTTCAAAGTTCATTTCCAACCGCAGCTTCACATTCTAACATAAACAACTCTTTCGAGCACAGACAGATGAATCCGTTTTTATCTGTTGTTGATTCGCAATGTTTTCCATCCTCTAATAGTGGAATACATTTATCGTTACGAGACCTCGCAGAGTGCATTAAGAATTTTAATGGTTCATCCGATTCTTATAGCGTTAAAATTTTCATACAGGATTTAGAAGAACTTTTTGATCTTAATAGCATCACAAATGACGTCCACAAAATTGTCTTTACGAAAAAATGTTTAGTTGGTTCCGCAAAAACATTTATTAATTCTCTTCATGGCATAACCACTTGGAATTCGCTAAAAGAAAACTTACTAGAAGAATTTTCCTCCAAATTAAATAGCGCCGATCTTCACACGGTGTTGCTGCAAAGACGGTTACAACCTAATGAATCCTTACACGACTACTTCATAGCTATGCGAGAAATCAGTTCAAGAGGTCAAATTGACATTTCTTCAATTTTTGATTATGTTATCAACGATATTACCGATACTACATCTATTAAAATTTTGTTATATGGTGCTAAATCTGTTTCAGAATTCAAAGAAAAATTGACAGTTTATCAGAAATTTCTTTCAACGTCCAAATTAAGTAAACCTTCTAAGGATATCAAATTCGCATATGATAATCCTCAACGAAATTATACGTACGATAGAAAACTCCCTAATAATTCTTCAAAACCCCCCGTTTGCTACAATTGTGGTTCCAAGAGCCACAAAAGTTCCAGTTGCCCGCATACGACTCCAAAATGTTTTTCATGCAATTGTTTTGGACATTTATCCCCAACTAGCTCCCAACGCGTCGGACAGACAATTCCAGAAAATTCTTCGGATATTACTCCACCTAATGACGCCTTACATGTTCCTACACCATCCATTTATAAGTGTTATCCAATAATGATAAACAATGTTGATCTTCATGAGCTTTACGATTCAGGTAGCGAAGCTACAATGATTACTGACCAAACCCACCAACTCAAAAAATTGCAGAGTGAGTTGAAAGATTTTCAGCGAGAAGTGTAAGAATCTCGGTTAGTTAAAGATGAACTGAATGCTCAAGCGAAAGAAGCTACAAAGAAACAAAAAGCTTTGGAATCTGAACTGATTCACTTAAAAGAAGATTTAGCAATGTCTGAAATGCAGAAAAGAAACTTAAATGAGGAGTTAGAAGATTTGAGGAATAAACTTATTCATTATATGGATTCAACAGCTACACAACAAGCTTTGCGAACTAAAATGGAGAAAGAACTCAATATTTTAAAGAGAAACTTGGAAGATCAAACTGCTGCACACCAAAACCAGATTCGTAATTTGAAGCAGAAATATACAATTGACACTGAAAAATTAAATGAACAGTTAGATTCAGTGCAAAAAGCTAAAATTGATCTAGAGAAGACTAAGCACAATCTTGAACGTGAACGTGAGAGTTTACAAGACCAAGTATTTGAAGAAGTAGAAACAAGGAAGAACTTACAGAAAAAGTTAGCTATCGCCGAAATCCAGATTGCAGAATATAAAAAGAAAGCTGAAGAGGAAGCAGATGCTTCTGCTTTGTTAAAAGAACAAAAGAAGACGATGTCGAAAGATATTGATATACTGCACCACAAATTAGATGAATTACAGATGATTCAGGAAAAGCTGAATAAATCAAAGAACAAATTACAATCAAAGTTTGAAGATCTTAACATCGAATTAGACAACCAAATTGAAGAACTTGAAGACGACTTACAGTTAACTGACGATTCCATATTACGTTTAGAAGTGAATATGCAAGACCTAAAGACTCACTTAGAAAAAAACTTGCCAGCTCGAGATGAACAAAATGAAGAAAAACGACTAGCTTTGATAAAACAGGTTTCTGACCTAGAAGACGAGTTTATCAACATGACATTTCCAGCCACAAATCATCTTCGCAACGACGCAAAAAACAACATTTTGAAACTACAAGAGCAGAACAAGCGACAGCATAACAAACGTCGTAAACATCCACCGACCTATCATGTTCGTGACAAAGTAGCAGTTCAACGTAACCAATTTGGTCCTTACGAAATCATAAAAGTTCGACCACATGACCGATATGACTTCCGAACAGTTGGTCTGCACGATTCTATAAGAAATATGCGTACATCAGGAGCTTATTTCTTATGACTTTTCTTCACAAAGTCTGAGGCCCTAAAACCCCCACCCTTATTGGGAATTTATTTATATAGGTACTGGACAGTTTATTAGGCCAATTTTTCGTCAGGTTGGCGCCAAAAACTTTTGACGTCAACTTTTCGTCAAGTTGGCGTCAAAAATTGTTGTCGCCAATTTGTCGCCAAGAGCGGTGCGTCTGAGAAAGCTGTTCCGATTATTTTCGTGGTCATGGAGATATTCTGTAATGGAATGCCGTAATTAAATACGCTTACTTTAAATTGTAATGAATTTCGAGTCCGTCAGAAATTCGGACGGTATTTTTACGTGATGGATTTTAAAATATGGAATTTGCCTAAAGATGAGCCGGCAGCTATTAGATTACTTCAAGAACAAGGTATCCTTCATAAAGAAAGAAAGTGTGTAAATAATCATATAATGAGCTTGAACTGGTTTAAAATTTTTGAAACCAGTTCAAGGTAAGCTTTTTACCTTTTTATTTGAATTCCTCCAAGATTAAAAATAAGCCAAGAGTAGTGCTTATAACGGAAAAGTATCAATTTTTTTAGTACAATCAGACTGAACGTTTTGCGCTTATAATCACTATTTACGTATATATATATGGTACTTTTCCGTTAGCCGAGCGCAAATGATAAATCGCCAAATATGGTAAGTCGCATTTTCAGCTGTTTTGTTTAATTAATTGTAATTCGCGTGATATTAATTATCATTAAGTTCCTATTTTTTATCAGAAATGACCTGATTCATCGGGATCTACGCGGAAAACATATTCTTCCAGCAATTAAAAGACTGGCGTTTAAATTGTACAATAGTTTTAACCTACAAAATCGTGCAGTTTTTTACCGAGATTACAATCATGACGAAAATTTGGGACTTAACGGAAGAAGAAGCTGTACTTTTTTTCAAGAAAAAGGTATTTTGTCTGAAAATAAGACGTGTGCTAAGAATCATGAAATGAAGTTATATTTTTGGAATGACATTCGATGGCGATGAAATGCTTCTACCTGCCGCAGAAGAAAGAGCATTTGTGAAGAAACATGGTTCCAATCAACGCGTTTGAATTTTTTGACAGCTTTGAGATTTATTTACATTTGAAGTGAAGAGTTAACTTCAGTAAAATGGCGCGAGAAACAATTGGAAATGAATCATAATACAGTTGTTGACTGGATATGCGAGAAGTCTGCGTTAATTCTGTAGTGGTACGTGAACGAAAAAAAAAATAGGAGGACCTGATTTGATAGTCGAAATAGATGAAATTATGTTTTCAAGGCTAAAAAACAACGTGGGACGCGTTCTCCTGGAACAGTAGATATTTGGTGGTATCTGCCGGGAGACGAATGAACGTTTTCTGATTCCGGTACCAAACCGATGCCTTAGCGTACTTTTAGAAGCCATCAAGGAAAATATCAAGGAAGGATCTACGATTTATTCCAATTCTTGGAAAAGCTACAGCACCACAAAACCTGAAGAGGAGGGTTTCCACCGTTTTAATGTGAACCACAAGTACAATTTTGTTGACCCAGAAACTGCCGTACATACCCAAAAGATCGAGAGTCTGTGGGGAAGCGCGAAATGGAGAAACAAAAAACATCGGGGAACGGCGCGGCAGCATTTGGAATCATACCTTGCTGAATTTATGATTAGAAGATTAACAAATGATCCATTTAAAAAAATTCTGAACGATATAAAAATTTCTTGGTCTCCCCCGTAATGAAGTGACTGAAGTTTTTTGTGTGTGTTTATTTTGCTATTAAATGAGTTACTATTAAAAATGTGCTTATTTATGTGTGTGCTTTGTTGACTAAAAGTCTCCAATAAATCGCTTTATTAAATGTGTTACTATTAAAAGTGTTTATTTATGTGTGTGTGTAGAAAGCTAACAAAGTTTGTGGTTAATTTGCTTCCAACTTTTAATCATGTTAATTTCGGGTCTCTGAACTTAATCGTGTTCTTTCACGTGATTCATACCCGTTGATCTGTATCTTCTTCCAACGTTTTGTGTGTGACAATGCTTCTTCAAAATTTAGTCCATCTATTACCTATGAAAATGTTTTCCTAGGGTTGTTATGTTGGAGACTTTTCATTCTCGCCAATCGCGATACTTAATAGGGCGAACGCCAAATACGCCCGGCTAACGGAAAAGTACCCTATATATTTACACATTTAATCTTCTGGAGTTGATAAGTGCTTATTTTCCTTTCATAATTTGTTTTCAATGATCTGAAAAAATGGTGTTCAATGGTCTGTAATTTACATTCAATGGCCTCCCAATATATGTAATACTCTAAAATGCAGATATAGTTAGATTTTTAGATGATTTATCTCATAATTAAAGTTCAGAATAGGGTATCCCTTGGCGGCATTTTAAAAAAGTTTCCAAGCTAACGTGGCGAGAAAAACAAAAAATTTTCACAACGATGGCAAGCATGAGCTATTACTTTCATTCAATTCTGGTATCCTTAACGACAATTTAAATAAAATTGTTTTGCTTCATTTCCATTCTGGAAGTTGTAGCTGTTCGGTTTCATGCAGTTCTCTTCATGATAGTTTTCCGTTTGCCCACAGTATGAGTGGTACGTTGCATTCAAAAATTTTCATAATCTCTCTATTCTAAAAAAAAGTAACTGGCACCGCCGCCGCCGCCGCTGTCAAAAGCTTGTCACGCTATCTCCTCCGAAACCGTTGGGGGTATGGTGTCGAGACAGATAACAATAGATGTAGAAAATGCGGGGAAGAAAGTTAGACATGTCTCATCTTCGTCGGACTTTAAGTTTTTTTTTATTTTATGTTTTGTGGAAAAATATTGACTTTTTTGTGTTCAGATTACGATAACTCGCCAAAACTTAATCGTAGAATTTTGATCTTTTTACATTCTAAGACTACAGACATTTCTCCTTCAAACAAGACCTCATTTGTTTAAACATAATTTAAAACAGACTAATATTTTCATCAAAATATTAAACCCACTTTTTCGAGAAATATCGTCAGATATGTGGATGTAATATCGATGCTCCTAGAGTTTTTATCTTACAAAGAAAATATTTACATCATCTGGAAGATAAAAGCTTTCTCATTCTTATAAACCTCGTTTCAAGTCTCTATCTTAAAATTTCGATTTTTAATTGAATTTTAAAGCTGAAACAGTGATTCCCCTCCGCAGTGATTCCCCTTCAACAGTAAATGGATGGAAGCTGTTGCATTGCCCGAGAATCACCCCTATGTATCTCGCTATTAGCAACACATTCCTTCAACTTGCTGTGCCATGATTGGCGCTGTGCTTGAGCACGCTGCTCGTATGCGATGGTCCCCGGTGGACGCTCATTTTTACTAATTATGCTAAATATTTGAATTTTATTCTTTTAATTCTTATTATATTTTTTATTTCACTTATCTGAAGAGGGCTTAATTTTTATTTTACTGCTGAGCATATATTTTCTGATGTACATATCTTGCTACTGGAGGTAAAGTCGTAAGACCATGGCATTCCAACAAACTCAATATACCTTGACCTTGATCCTAACAGAGGAGCGAGCGTAGCGAGCCTAGGGGCGAAGCCCCTAGTATCCTTAAAACAAAATTCAATGAGGTACTTCCTTATTAATGCGGCCCCCGCGAAATTTCGCCTAGAGAGGTTGCAAACCATCGCCAAACGGCTTGCAGTCCAAACTAACCTTACTTCATTTGAATCTTACTTTGTGTTGATTACCGTCGTACTTATTTTTGAAAAATTTTTACAATCTTCAATTTGTTGAGAAATGGGGAAGAATCCATATCGCTCTTTCAAGAAAGAGATATTTTACCTCGCAATCGAATATTCGAAAATGGCCACAAAATGAAGCTTTATAATACCTATGAAGTATATGGAGATGCAACATTAAAAGTTGTAAACAAAAGAAAGGTATCCGTGTTGGGAATTAGTTCAGTGGTTCAGGAATGTCTTTCCTAACAGTATTGAGATTTATTTATTGTTGGGCGAGGAACTGACGTCATTTAAGTGATGCGACAAGCAACTCAATATCTGCTGAAATACAGCCATTGTTATATAAGAAATTGAAGGTGTAATTGAATGTGTATTTGCTGCGCCTGATCCTACAACCACAGGACGAATAGGTGACAAAGATAAAATTGTGGAAATAGACGAAATCCTGTTCGCCTGGAGAAAATACAACGCTTGCAGGGTTCTTCCACAACCGTGGATTTTCGACAGGATATGCTGAGAAATTGGCGGATGCTTCCTCAAGTGCCGAATAGAGAGACAACCACACTCATGGCAAAAGTCGTAGACCACGTAAAAGAGGTATCGACGGTTTATTTAGTCTGTTGGCGAGCGTACAAAACAGAGGAACTAGAAAAGTTACAGTCATTTAACTGTGAACCATAAACTCCGTTTTGTTGATACAGAAAAGTATGCTCGCTCACAAAATATTGATAGAATGTGGAGCTTTGCTAAGTAGAGAAACAAAAAGCAACGAGGCACGGCTTCCCATCACCTTGAGTCGTACCTTGCAGAATTAATGTGGCGGAAGTACATTGGCCGAGAAAATGCTTTTGAAGCCATATTAAAAGAAATTGCGGAAATATGGCAGCCAGAAAACTGTTACCTATGATTAATATAACTGGTGATGGTTTGCGACCTCTCGTGGTGAATTTTCGCGGGGGCTGCTTTAATAAGGAAGCACCTTCAATGATTGATAGATTTCGTCAGAAATCTCCGTTAAAGGGATAAATAATCAACGCCAAATAGTCATAATCAGTTCCAGTACCACACTTCCGATAAATTTGTGTCAGTTCCGAAAAATTTATAAGCTTTAATTAGTGATAATGGAGACAATAGGTCATGGGGTAGTCTCAATACACATACGTTTGATTTAACTTCATTAGTAACTACTGCGTGGATATCATAAATGTACTAAGGCTATAAGGAGATGGTATATAGGATAAACACCACCAATAAAAAATTAATATTCTATATTTTTCCCTATATCTTAATGGAACTGCTAATCTTATGCTTAATGACATGCAATTGTTTTGACACGTCAGTACTTTGTTCGACCATATTTTGCTCTGAATATTAAGTTTGGCTTGACATGTGTACTTCTAAATAAACATTTCTTTTGAAGCTGAGGTGATGAATATATAGTGCAATCTATTCATTACTTGAAACCAGTCTGAGGACGTTAAACAAATGCACGGAGCTTCTTAAAGTCCACAATAAAAACAAACTGGAAACTAGTTTAGACCTAACAATTATAGCTCTTCGTACGGCCGAAAAGCTTTAGGTAGGATGCTTTTATTAACTTAATTTAAAACGGTTACCTATTTGAATTAGATAATGAATAGGGATTAATTATGAATATGATTTTGCGTAACTCTAAGACCTTATCTCTAACATTTATCATAAAAATCGTTTACCTTTCACAGATCACATCCATAATACCTTACAAAGGTGACAGGGTACTTTCCCATTATATCGACCCATCGCCAACGTCGCGCGAGAGGTTGCCAATTATAATCCCACAAAGTCGCAAATTAAAGATATTAAATGAATACAAGACTAAACGCACATTTTTATTACATCAGATATTTTTTAAACTAATTTTTAAATATCGATAACTACATTTCTATTTTCGGTGGCATAAATTTTGAAATTCCTTTCAACATTGCTTCAAAAAGATCTTCATTCAATGTGTGCCTCCACCTGAACGCTGCGAGGTATGAATATAAATGTGATCTGTTCGTTCCCCGCTGTTGTTTGTCTCTCCACTACATGAACCCCACAGCCGATATTTTGGGTATGGACGCTAGTTTTGAGATCTACAAATTTGTATTTATGATTAACAGTCAAATGTATGTACCCCGCGTCATCGAGATCTTTTTTCAGTACCCTCTCTAGCAATCTGTGTAGATAATAGTACCAGGATTAAATGAGGCGGTGAAAGGCAAAGTGGTGTAAGTCACATTTTCACCTTTTTTCATTTGAGGGCGAAAATGTAATCTCCATGTTCCATTTATAGTGGAATTGCAAATAGTTATTATTTGAAATATTATAATAATTATTAGGAATTATAATTTGTTCCATTTATGGTGGAATTTTTTGTAGTTTTTGATATAAAACTCTTTTGACTTACACCACTTACTGACTTACACCACTTTGCCTTTCACCTCCTCAAATGTAAACATGTAAATAAAGTTATTTACATTTAGCAATGCATTCACTTTAGATTTATTCATTTTCATCATATCGGTTTCACTTCAGACAGCGTCATTTTAAAAAGTAGATGTTCCAAAGATTAATCCCTTGTCTCGTAAAGAAACGCATGCGTTCGCGACAGGTCAGTGGAAGGGGGAATTAACAGGCTTTTCCACGCCAAGAGGTTGGCGATGGGTCAGTATAATGCATAAGTACCGGAAACATCTCCCAATCAAACACTACTCTCACTAGTAATTCGGTTTATTTACTATAAACTTATTGGTGCATTTTCAGATATGCAACTTACAAAAAATTTTTTTGCTGAATATAACTAAGAAATGTATTATGTTTCAGACATGTCGTTGAGAGCACTACCTGAAAAAAAGGGGAGGGGGAAGGTTAAAAATTTATGACTTACCTTAACTTGATGATGCGAACTGTACATCCTTATTTTTTTCCACAAAGCGCGTTATCTAAGAATGATCTTAGTTGAAAATATTATCTATAAATATAAAACAGTTCCGTAACCGACTGACTGACTGACTCACTGACATACAACGCACAGACCAAACCGCTGGACCTAAAGGGCTGAAATTTTGCATGGCTATTCTTCTTATGGTGTAGGGGTGCAATAAGAAAGATTTTTGAAAAATTCTTCTTAGCTTTTTTTAAGTTAAATTTTTAAGCTGTTTTTGTAACTTTTTTTAAGTTTGCATTTAAAATAATAATTTGAGGGTTATAAAATTTATATTACCAGAAAGATCATAAAAATTCCTTTAAAATGAAATCTTTTTCAAATCTTTCCCTCCATTTTCTGATTTTTGGTGAATTTTTAAAGATTAATTTTTAAAGATAAATTTTTAGAATTTAATTTGTTAAATGCTGATCACGTGATTTCTTTTTCTGGTACTTTAAATAAATTTATCGTCACATGCATAATAACTAAATAGACCAAAAAAATATTTTTTTTCTTGATAATGCAGCAGACGATTGGATATTATCCAAAAAAAAATAAATATCCCTTACGATTTTATATATATATATATATATATATATATATATATATATATATATATATATATATATATATATATATATATATTACATCAATTGTATACATTGATCGTCACATTTATTATAAATATATATATATTTTTTGGCATTAATTGCATACATTGATTGTTGTATTTAATTTGAATGTACTCAGTAGCGAAGCGCGGGTTTTCAGCTAGTACTTACATACAGGGTTCCCAGCTATATCCGTTACACCTCCCTTAACTTCTCAACGGTGACAGGTTAGGCCATAAAGTTGGTGTCTAGATATAGTAAAAATGCTATACGCTACTCGGTGAGATAACTTACATCGCCATCAGGCGGCAAATTTTGGAATTAGCGTTTTTATCTCAAAAACGGTACGAGATACGGGAAAAAAGTGAATTACCAAGTTAATCAGCATCATCGAATTAGTAAGAAAAGGCACCTTGCGCACATTAATACTTAAAACAG
The DNA here is from genome assembly GCA_907164885.2 of Dolomedes plantarius. Classification (NCBI taxonomy): domain Eukaryota; kingdom Metazoa; phylum Arthropoda; class Arachnida; order Araneae; family Dolomedidae; genus Dolomedes; species Dolomedes plantarius. The sequence continues at coordinate 30,187,492 of OU015500.1, forward strand.
AATGTAAAAAATCAACTTGTTTGGTCGTGATTTTCAACACTATGGCGTCGTGAAACGCGAGCGAAGCTCGAAAAGACCACCTCACGGACTAAATACCAGCCTGTGTTGTGGCGCAGGAGAAACGCAAGCGATTAGCGCCCTTTACACATACGCTCTTTCCCGCGTGAAACCACGATTCCGCGCGATTGGGTGCACGTGTAAAAGTGTCGGATAGGAAGGGAAAGCTGCTTTGGAGCGTACTGCAAGTTTTCCCGCGCTAAATTTCGCACGCTCCAAGCACTCGCGAAAGAGCTTACGTGTAAAGGGCGCTATTCGCATTGATGAGGACCATGTTTCAGTCCACGCCAGTCGCGAGTTTTACTGAATGTCTCTACAAACTATGAAAACTTTCTGGACTAGGAAAACTATGAAAATTTTAAACAATCATATATGGTATAAAAATCACATGGATTTCATGTATTATACAAATGAAGATAGAACGTCAAACCTGTTCACCGGAGACTAGTGTAGTATTAAAAAGGATGTTTTTTCTGGTTGTCGCGAAAAATTCACCAAAAATTCACTAAAAATCAGAAAATTCACTAAAAATTCACCAAAAATCAGAAAATGGAGGGAAAGATTTGAAAAAGATTTCATTTTAAAGGAATTTTTATGATCTTTCTGGTAATATAAATTTTATAACCCTCAAATTATTATTTTAAATGCAAACTTAAAAAAAGTTACAAAAACAGCTTAAAAATTTAACTTAAAAAAAGCTAAGAAGAATTTTTCAATGTTCCATTATAGTGGAATTGCAAATAGTTATTATTTGAAATATTATAATAATTATTAGGAATTATAATTTGTTCCATTTATGGTGGAATTTTTTGTAGTTTTTGATATAAAACTCTTTTGACTTACACCACTTACTGACTTACACCACTTTGCCTTTCACCTCCTCAAATGTAAACATGTAAATAAAGTTATTTACATTTAGCAATGCATTCACTTTAGATTTATTCATTTTCATCATATCGGTTTCACTTCAGACAGCGTCATTTTAAAAAGTAGATGTTCCAAAGATTAATCCCTTGTCTCGTAAAGAAACGCATGCGTTCGCGACAGGTCAGTGGAAGGGGGAATTAACAGGCTTTTCCACGCCAAGAGGTTGGCGATGGGTCAGTATAATGCGTAAGTACCGGAAACATCTCCCAATCAAACACTACTCTCACTAGTAATTCGGTTTATTTACTATAAACTTATTGGTGCATTTTCAGATATGCAACTTACAAAAATTTTTTTTGCTGAATATAACTAAGAAATGTATTATGTTTCAGACATGTCGTTGAGAGCACTACCTGAAAAAAAGGGGAGGGGGAAGGTTAAAAATTTATGACTTACCTTAACTTGATGATGCGAACTGTACATCCTTATTTTTTTCCACAAAGCGCGTTATCTAAGAATGATCTTAGTTGAAAATATTATCTATAAATATAAAACAGTTCCGTAACCGACTGACTGACTGACTCACTGACATACAACGCACAGACCAAACCGCTGGACCTAAAGGGCTGAAATTTTGCATGGCTATTCTTCTTATGGTGTAGGGGTGCAATAAGAAAGATTTTTGAAAAATTCTTCTTAGCTTTTTTTAAGTTAAATTTTTAAGCTGTTTTTGTAACTTTTTTTAAGTTTGCATTTAAAATAATAATTTGAGGGTTATAAAATTTATATTACCAGAAAGATCATAAAAATTCCTTTAAAATGAAATCTTTTTCAAATCTTTCCCTCCATTTTCTGATTTTTGGTGAATTTTTAAAGATTAATTTTTAAAGATAAATTTTTAGAATTTAATTTGTTAAATGCTGATCACGTGATTTCTTTTTCTGGTACTTTAAATAAATTTATCGTCACATGCATAATAACTAAATAGACCAAAAAAATATTTTTTTTCTTGATAATGCAGCAGACGATTGGATATTATCCAAAAAAAAATAAATATCCCTTACGATTTTATATATATATATATATATATATATATATATATATATATATATATATATATATATATATTACATCAATTGTATACATTGATCGTCACATTTATTATAAATATATATATATTTTTTTGGCATTAATTGCATACATTGATTGTTGTATTTAATTTGAATGTACTCAGTAGCGAAGCGCGGGTTTTCAGCTAGTACTTACATACAGGGTTCCCAGCTATATCCGTTACACCTCCCTTAACTTCTCAACGGTGACAGGTTAGGCCATAAAGTTGGTGTCTAGATATAGTAAAAATGCTATACGCTACTCGGTGAGATAACTTACATCGCCATCAGGCGGCAAATTTTGGAATTAGCGTTTTTATCTCAAAAACGGTACGAGATACGGGAAAAAAGTGAATTACCAAGTTAATCAGCATCATCGAATTAGTAAGAAAAGGCACCTTGCGCACATTAATACTCAAAACAGAATGTAAAAAATCAACTTGTTTGGTCGTGATTTTCAACACTATGGCGTCGTGAAACGCGAGCGAAGCTCGAAAAGACCACCTCACGGACTAAATACCAGCCTGTGTTGTGGCGCAGGAGAAACGCAAGCGATTAGCGCCCTTTACACATACGCTCTTTCCCGCGTGAAACCACGATTCCGCGCGATTGGGTGCACGTGTAAAAGTGTCGGATAGGAAGGGAAAGCTGCTTTGGAGCGTACTGCAAGTTTTCCCGCGCTAAATTTCGCACGCTCCAAGCACTCGCGAAAGAGCTTACGTGTAAAGGGCGCTATTCGCATTGATGAGGACCATGTTTCAGTCCACGCCAGTCGCGAGTTTTACTGAATGTCTCTACAAACTATGAAAACTTTCTGGACTAGGAAAACTATGAAAATTTTAAACAATCATATATGGTATAAAAATCACATGGATTTCATGTATTATACAAATGAAGATAGAACGTCAAACCTGTTCACCGGAGACTAGTGTAGTATTAAAAAGGATGTTTTTTCTGGTTGTCGCGAAAAATTCACCAAAAATTCACTAAAAATCAGAAAATTCACTAAAAATTCACCAAAAATCAGAAAATGGAGGGAAAGATTTGAAAAAGATTTCATTTTAAAGGAATTTTTATGATCTTTCTGGTAATATAAATTTTATAACCCTCAAATTATTATTTTAAATGCAAACTTAAAAAAAGTTACAAAAACAGCTTAAAAATTTAACTTAAAAAAAGCTAAGAAGAATTTTTCAATGTTCCATTATAGTGGAATTGCAAATAGTTATTATTTGAAATATTATAATAATTATTAGGAATTATAATTTGTTCCATTTATGGTGGAATTTTTGTAGTTTTTGATATAAAACTCTTTTGACTTACACCACTTACTGACTTACACCACTTTGCCTTTCACCTCCTCAAATGTAAACATGTAAATAAAGTTATTTACATTTAGCAATGCATTCACTTTAGATTTATTCATTTTCATCATATCGGTTTCACTTCAGACAGCGTCATTTTAAAAAGTAGATGTTCCAAAGATTAATCCCTTGTCTCGTAAAGAAACGCATGCGTTCGCGACAGGTCAGTGGAAGGGGGAATTAACAGGCTTTTCCACGCCAAGAGGTTGGCGATGGGTCAGTATAATGCGTAAGTACCGGAAACATCTCCCAATCAAACACTACTCTCACTAGTAATTCGGTTTATTTACTATAAACTTATTGGTGCATTTTCAGATATGCAACTTACAAAAATTTTTTTTGCTGAATATAACTAAGAAATGTATTATGTTTCAGACATGTCGTTGAGAGCACTACCTGAAAAAAAGGGGAGGGGGAAGGTTAAAAATTTATGACTTACCTTAACTTGATGATGCGAACTGTACATCCTTATTTTTTTCCACAAAGCGCGTTATCTAAGAATGATCTTAGTTGAAAATATTATCTATAAATATAAAACAGTTCCGTAACCGACTGACTGACTGACTCACTGACATACAACGCACAGACCAAACCGCTGGACCTAAAGGGCTGAAATTTTGCATGGCTATTCTTCTTATGGTGTAGGGGTGCAATAAGAAAGATTTTTGAAAAATTCTTCTTAGCTTTTTTTAAGTTAAATTTTTAAGCTGTTTTGTAACTTTTTTTAAGTTTGCATTTAAAATAATAATTTGAGGGTTATAAAATTTATATTACCAGAAAGATCATAAAAATTCCTTTAAAATGAAATCTTTTTCAAATCTTTCCCTCCATTTTCTGATTTTTGGTGAATTTTTAAAGATTAATTTTTAAAGATAAATTTTTAGAATTTAATTTGTTAAATGCTGATCACGTGATTTCTTTTTCTGGTACTTTAAATAAATTTATCGTCACATGCATAATAACTAAATAGACCAAAAAAATATTTTTTTTCTTGATAATGCAGCAGACGATTGGATATTATCCAAAAAAAAATAAATATCCCTTACGATTTTATATATATATATATATATATATATATATATATATATATATATATATATATATATATATATATATTACATCAATTGTATACATTGATCGTCACATTTATTATAAATATATATATATTTTTTTGGCATTAATTGCATACATTGATTGTTGTATTTAATTTGAATGTACTCAGTAGCGAAGCGCGGGTTTTCAGCTAGTACTTACATACAGGGTTCCCAGCTATATCCGTTACACCTCCCTTAACTTCTCAACGGTGACAGGTTAGGCCATAAAGTTGGTGTCTAGATATAGTAAAAATGCTATACGCTACTCGGTGAGATAACTTACATCGCCATCAGGCGGCAAATTTTGGAATTAGCGTTTTTATCTCAAAAACGGTACGAGATACGGGAAAAAAGTGAATTACCAAGTTAATCAGCATCATCGAATTAGTAAGAAAAGGCACCTTGCGCACATTAATACTCAAAACAGAATGTAAAAAATCAACTTGTTTGGTCGTGATTTTCAACACTATGGCGTCGTGAAACGCGAGCGAAGCTCGAAAAGACCACCTCACGGACTAAATACCAGCCTGTGTTGTGGCGCAGGAGAAACGCAAGCGATTAGCGCCCTTTACACATACGCTCTTTCCCGCGTGAAACCACGATTCCGCGCGATTGGGTGCACGTGTAAAAGTGTCGGATAGGAAGGGAAAGCTGCTTTGGAGCGTACTGCAAGTTTTCCCGCGCTAAATTTCGCACGCTCCAAGCACTCGCGAAAGAGCTTACGTGTAAAGGGCGCTATTCGCATTGATGAGGACCATGTTTCAGTCCACGCCAGTCGCGAGTTTTACTGAATGTCTCTACAAACTATGAAAACTTTCTGGACTAGGAAAACTATGAAAATTTTAAACAATCATATATGGTATAAAAATCACATGGATTTCATGTATTATACAAATGAAGATAGAACGTCAAACCTGTTCACCGGAGACTAGTGTAGTATTAAAAAGGATGTTTTTTCTGGGTTGTACGCTAAAGCTGAGGGTTATAGCAAAATTCGGCATTACAGAGAATTGCGAGATGTTGTTAATTTACGGTGAATGTGGGTGTAAGGCAAAAGCAGCTGCAAGGCTGTATCGTGAACGTTTTCCCGCAGGCCCGCATCCTACATGGCAGGCCATCGTAAAAGTTGTAAAGCGTTTAGGGGAGACCAGCTGCGTGACCAGCCAACCTCGAGTTAGTAGACTTCGTAATGTAGGACGCAAAGTGCAACCGGGAGATGTGTTAGCATAGGCTCTCGCCCATCCTCAGAGCAGCACAAAAATGATCAGTGACAATTGGGGCCTCTCAAAAAGCAGCGTTTGGAAAATCTTCAATGATTTAGGTGCTCATTCATACCGATCCACACCCGTGCAGGTATTGCTGCCAAGAGATGCTGAGAGACGTTACACGTGGTGCAACTTTGTGATGAATAACTTAGAGGTCCACCCAACATTCCTGGCAGACATAAATGGACAGATGAGGCATGTTTTTCGCGTAACGGAATGTGGAATAGACAAAACGTTCTTACCTGGTCGATGGAAAATCCGAGATATGCTGTCGAAATTCGAGATCAAGTACGCTGGTCGGTAAATGTTTGGTGCGGAATTTTTCATGACAGGCTCATTGGACCAGTATTTTACGAGGGAACGTTAACGGGACAACGGTACTTGGAGCTTCTGCAGGATGTAATAACAGACTTTGTTGAGAATCTACCGTTCCACCAACTAAGAAATGTATGGTTCCAACATGGCGGCGCCCCTCCGCATAAGACATCAAACGTTAAGCAGTACATAATGGAAACATTCGAGAATCAAGTCATCGGGTATGGCGGTTTCGTAGAGTGGCCCCCGGGCTCTGCGCATATGAAGCTGAACTTTATCAATGTCCTTTCCATATAATACTGGAATTTTTTTTCTTCAAAAATTGGTTCTAAAATATTCTGTTGGTAATAGAGTGAATTAATTTTGGCTTTACTTGAGACTTTTCTTATTTTTAATTTGCCGTTGTAACAAAATCCTGTAACTATCATGAATCCCTTTGGGGACTTTTCTGTACACTTATGAGGCCATTTCGTATGGTCATCCCCTTCAGTTGAGCAATAGAAAATTGATCTTTTTTTATTACAGTCACTTAAATACACCCATGCCTTATCGAGTGTTACCACAAATTTTCCTTTTTCAGCAGCTAGGTGTTTTTCATATAATTTCCTACGATTTGTTTTTCTTTCAGCAATATGCTTTGGCAAAAGCAGATGAACTTTAGATTTAAACATCTTTTTTAATTTCAAATCTTTATGAATGATTTTACTTACAGTGCCGGAAGACATTCCTGGTTTCAATGCAAATGATCTTTGAGTCGGCGGATTTTCTTTTAGGATGAGAGACTTTACTTTCTTGATATTTACCTGCCTTCGAACAATCTTAGGATGAGGTTTCGTGGTCATGTTTTCCTTTTTACTTTCAGTTAGACTTTTTTTCCCCATTCAAATTTAATACATTATAAATGCCTTTTTTTGAAATGCCATAACCGCGATTTTTTCACCTCTTCATAATTTGTTGAGACGAATATTTCTCCTCGGAAAGCGCAGTTACGTAACCTTCGAGCTGTCTGTCAATTTTAGGAGCCATTTTCTAAATAAATCTTTTATTTTACATTCCAATCAAAACAAAACAGTAGCCTACGATTATTCTGAAGTTGCCAAATTTTTATCTTAAAAATGCAATCGACAAAAATAAATTACAAAATCATTTCCATAAAGTGCGAACGACCTTCTGTAGTACACAACTTTTTTCTCTGAATAATTCAAATTTTAAAAATGTTATTTGTGTGTCTTTTATAGAAGGAAAAGGATGCCGAAGTAAAACATTTCTTTCTGTGTTACGAAGTACAGTTTAAAAAAATATCTTTAAACTCAACTCCACAATCATTGAAAAATAATTTCTGCATAGGTTAACATTGGGCTGAGCAAATCCAAGAGGACTTCTACTCAGCAGCCATAAGGTGATGTCTTCTTTTTCGAGGATTTTTCGAGAATTTTCGAGAATAATTTCAGATTTTGTTTCTAAAAGAAATTGAGTGAGTTGGCAGCGTATGTATGCACCAGAAGTATACCAACGTCCGAGGAATATTTATTTTTTTCGTACATGATTAGAATATCAACTTGAATTAGAACCATTGGAACGATCATCACACTTATTAATCGCACTAATTAGAAAATTTTGATTTTTGTTGAGATGTGTAACATAAGAAAGATATAATTTTAATTATGATTGACAACAGTTATTGAATTTTCATTGACTCTCGAACAATTAATGTTTCCTGCCATACTTGTGGCCTGTCATTTTGCCATTAAAAAAATAGAGTTCTGTCTAAATATTTCAGGCGCTTGTGGGACGAAATAAGGTGATTGAAAATGCATTATCGATCCATACAAAAAGTCTACATCTAGTTTCAAAGGATCTACCTTGCTCTTGGTTAAGCTAGCCCAGAATTCTCGCTGTTACAACAATTTCCCCAAGATTAGACCGTTTGTAATCGCACCAAACGCGTGCTGTGATAAAATAATATAACGGGCGCAATAGACCAGTTGGCAAAGAGCAGCGGGCTAGTGATCTGAGAGTCACTGGTTCGATGCTCGTCGCTGACAAAATCCACTGCCGTGTACACTAATGGCGGCTGATGCACGTAAAATCTATCGTGGCTGCAAAGTCCTCCAAGTTCTCAAAAGTACCTCTGGAGGTGCGGGGTCAAATGCTCTGGTCTCGTCATTTGACTCGGTTGAAAATTACGGGACTGGTCCTTTGACCAAGTCGGACTCCGACCCTTGTGGTGTCAGTCAAAACAGGAGCTGCACCTTCCTCGCCCATATGCATCGGGACTTGAACAGATGTTGCTGTCGGTCAAGTGGCATAAGCAACAACAACAAATAATGTAACAGAAAGACTCCTAAATTATACTGTAAAATATTATTTTAAAAATATAATTTTTTCCAAGATTATGAAACCGTATTGTTGCTGTTCATAAGGCTAGATAGTTATCTTGAATGACGAAGGACATCGGTATATAGGCCGAAACTAGTTGCAAGAATCTTTGTATCATTATTGTTTGTTCTCAAAAACTAATTTCTCGTGACTAATTTTGAGCACACTTTAAAGTATGAAATTTAAATTTGACGGTAGAACTATTAAATTATCAAATTTTGTTACCTAAATCAACGCTACTGAGAGTCCCGAAGCAATATATTGCAAAATAAAGAACAACTTTGTAATTACCAGGACATGCTACAGCATTTTTCTGTATTGTCTAAGGCTTTTTGCATGATGAAAAAGTAGAATTATTCGTCTTAGCAAAATGGATGCAAAATGTAGTATTAGCCTTAGCAAAATGCCTCCTGCCGTAGTTGTGATATATGATAGTTACACATAGCTATGTTTCCTGCTTTCATTCATTTAGACAAGCATTGTGCGACCTGGAAAGCTTTACTCAAGCTCTCAGAATTTTAAGCTTGGCGTTAATTTAAAAAGAAGGATTTCTAAGACTTTAATTCTTGCTCTACGGGTTCGTTATCTTGCCGGGCCTTCGTTTAATTTCAAAGAAGTCACGGGGCCCAAAATACAATCGCTTTCAATCATCCCAACTTATGACGTGAAGTATTTCTCGGATTAGAAGGCTCTTCCTTCCCTTTAAAATAAATCCGGGCACGTTGAGGAGGCTGCGGGCTCGGCGAAAGCAAAAATTATTCATTTCCCAATTACATTTTCTGCTCCCTCTCCAAATTCGGTCTTGTCGCCGACGAATTGCGCGGGCAATTTCCTGTCCCGAAAATTCCGCGCGTCACTTGTCTCCGGATGTAAACACAAAAATGACGGACCCCCCACAAGAATCCCCCCATTCCCCCACCTCTCCGCATTTTAATTCGGTTTGTGCCTAGGACACTGGTTCCGGTCCTAAACACGGTTTTGGAATTGTTTTGTTGATTTCGAGTGTGAATAAAAGCAGCGGAATTGAGATGGTTACGGGGGTTTATTTAAATTAATTTTGCAGCGCTCGCAAATTAACAATTCAGTTTTTAATTGTGATTTAGTGGGCTTTTTGAATGGGGAGACAAAGCAGTGTTTTTGTAGGTGTTGCAGGAGGTTTTAAGGCATCTTGATAAGGTTCATTGCTTGTACAGGACTCGCGGTGACAGGTGATTGATGCTCCTGTCTGTCTTGAAATACGAAAATTTAAATTGGCTGAAATTAAAACCCTTTGTTACTCAGTAAACATTTAATTAAGAACTCTTGGTGAATTCGTTTGTTACTAGAATGTATAGATATGAGTGTCAAGTTTTGACATAAAGCCGTATTTATGTTGTTTTCCTTTTTAATACGAGCACAAACCTTCCACTTTTTTAAGCTTTAGAAAATAAGCTTTATATCTTAACAGTAAACGAAAATCATAAAATAAGTGACAGTAAATCGCGAAGGGAAATGGCATACATAATACGGAAAGTAGTGAACTAGCGTTTGCATTCAGGTTTTCACGTTCCTGATTGTATTCTAAATGAAAAATATTGCACAATTGTGAATTTCTTGAAAATTTTCGACAAGAACTCTATTTGTACAACTAAGAATAAGCAACTGGTTAGAACACACATTATGTGGATAGATGATAGAATTGGAATACTAGCCTGTTCTGAAATCTGATCAACCCATAAAATAAACTATTCCATTAGTTGAAAGTTCAGCAGACAGCATCGTATTGTAATTTGTCGTATTGTAATCCAGTATAATTGCTGGTTTACCACGGTTAAATCACGACTAACAATGAATATAAAGTAATACAAGGGTCAGAAAATCATACCAGCATTAGGAAGGTTGTAGCTATAAATAGAAACTGCTTAGAACATTCAAACCTTACATGGAAAAACAAACCATTCAAAATTACGAAAATGTTGCACTTTGTACACGAGCGCGCCCGCTGAAGGATTAAAGGCCTCCGTTATCACTTGAGTACTCTGCTAAATATTTTTAATAACCCAACAGATAGACATAATACTTACGAACAAACATAACATTCTCATAGTAAGGAAATACGACGACAAACATGATATCGATAAATAATAAACAAACACACAGAAGAAAAAACACACCAATGTTCTGGGTCAGTATGGAATACTAAAAAATAAACTTCTTATTCATTCCCCGTCATCGACCTAATTGATGAAATTCATCACTGTCGCAGTGTAAAATGTCAATTGCGTAAAACGAGCATCTTTGACATGCGTGTACCGTAAGTAAGAAGGATGCGTGGAAACATTATTGTAAAGTTATAAAGTCTTGTCAAATTTGAAAAGAAATCTACCCGAGCAGAAAAATAGAAAAAAATCATTTTAATACTGATGATCGTGGAGGGTTTCGAAAGCTGGAAGAACTGTAACTGAGGTTGCAAATGTAATGGGATTTTCGAATCATGTGTTTTCTCGGCCGTTAAAAGCTGCTTTATCCATGAAAACAACACAAAATTTATAGAGATGGGCATGGATAGTAAAAAACCACAAACGGGGAAAGATATCGAACATTTCTAATGAAAAGGCATTAATTTTTTCAGTTTGTTTCCATGCGCAGTTTGTCTGTATGTGCCTCTAGGATACAACAGTTTGAACCAATGATACAGTGGAAAAACTAAAACAAGAGGATCAAAATAATTATTGCCTGAATTGTATCTCAAGTTTCAAGTTATTTTGTACATAATTCAACGAGAAGAGAAAAGGGATTACGCAACCAACTAGGAGACACCGTGAAATTTACAGTTATGAGGCTAAGTATATCGGTCTGACAATTATGACTATTGGAGGGATGCATCTACAGGCAAGACAGGTTCACTATGGGAATTTATTGTAAGAAGATTCTAGACGGTCATGGTAGACTTTTTCATAGGCTTGATTTGGCTTGGCTTGGCTTGGTTTGGAGCGCTACTTTCAACTTTTGCTACACATGGGCTAATTAGACCAGTACCTACTGTTTAAAGTCCATTACGAACACTTTTTCATAGAGTTTTCATCTTCGTGGCCACAAGGCCTTATTGATGTTGGTAGCAAAAGCTGCAGCAGTCCTAGAAATTTAGGCATGCACAGGTGGTGCAGGACATCTGTTAAACACTTTGTAAATTAATAAAGTCAGGACGAGTGATGTATTTCGTAGTGTGGTGGCTGCGAACTAAATTGGAAAAAATTAGATTTAAAATGGATTGGCTCAGGCACTTGGATGATCTGATCGCAAGACCGCTAGGATAGCGAATGGTGTCGAGTGGCATTGATAGGACATTAGTGGAGTGAAGTGCCTCGTTGTCACGGGACGAGGAACTGGACTAGTGACCGGTCCTGTGGATCCGAGGTCGAGCGGGTGGCCGTCGTAGCGACGAGCATCAGTAGTTAGAATATCTGGCTTATACGCGTTAAGCGGGGGAACCGTGGTGGTTGCGAATCTTAGGCATCAACTGCAGGGCCCAGGGTTGCCCCTTGTGGTCGGCAGATCTGTACTCTTCGTCTGGCACCCAGGCCCATAACAGTGGACTGCTCCGAACTTGGGAAATTTACCCTCAGCTGCGTATTCAGGAATTGCTGCGTAGCTACCGGTCTTCAGTCAGTCAATGGCCGATACACAAAAGCGGAGGGGGCCGAGGTGTCAATCGCATTAGGCATCTACTGCACGGAAAGTCCATTAGAAACACCCCGATTTTCTTATGCCAAGAGTACTGTCAGAAAACGTTTTGTATAGATGAAACAATTAAACACAAACCACCTTGTTTTAAAAGTTCCTTTAAAGAAGAATAAAAATTTGCTCGCATGCAAAAATTAAAACTTTTAAGGATGCGAATGACTTGTAACAAAACGTTGTAATGTATTGAAATGTAATACCAGCATTCGATAATAATCATTGCCTGAAAGCGAGCGATGAGCCGAGCCACTGTCTAGCAATCATGCTCAACTGGACTGTCGAATTTTTCACGAATCACTTTGATCGTTACACTATAAGTCAGTGCAGCTCACACTGAACTGGATGAAGGGGAGAAACTTTTGAGCCCAGCTTTCAAAATGAGCATTCGAGAAGAAATGTAGATGTACTTGTAATATAATGCTCGCCATGAGCATTACATTACAAAGTTACATTACAAATAAGTTGCCACCGTTATATTTCATTTTTGAAAGTGATCTTTTCAAAGCTTCATACAGCGTTTCAGTAACGATATTTCAAAAATTTCCTTCAAACTGGATTTTATTCGATAAGAAAATTAAATCCATTTTAGTTTTGGTTGCAGTAGAGGCCTGCTATGTTTTGTTACCCTAAAGAAATTAAATGTTTTGTCTAGAGATTAAATTTTTACATTTTAAAATGAGCTATGAGAAATGCGAGTAAATAGGGAGATTTTCAAGCCAAATAAATTTTTTTTTTATAGTATGTTGGTAAGAAGACTCTGTTCTTGTGGGTGAGCTTTAGCTTTAATTTTTTTTTAAATTTATGATATTAGGGACGATATGAGGGAATTTATGTTAATAAAAAGGATTGCTGGAATAGAATTTAAATTACGAGTACCTTATGATTTCACCAAAAATGACCCCATAAAGAATTTTTTTTGTTATTTAAATTTATAATTTAAATATATTAATCAAACTACGATCGAAAATATTTAACAAAAGTAAATTTGGGTATCACTGAGATTCTGAGAATCCTTATCATAATACAATACAGAGGAAGTTCATTTATGTATAAATAGGGGGCTTGGGGTGCCTTGAGTGGATGACAGATCTGTACTGTTTGTCCGGCATCCTCGAGCCCCACAGCAATGAAAAATGTCACCGAACTTGGGAAATTAACCCTCGACTGCGTATTCAGGTATTGCTACGTAGTGACTGGTCTTCAGGTGATTCATGGTTGATAAGCCCTAGAGGCTTGGGGAACCGGTGGAGTATTCTGACTTATGTATAAAACTTTGGGCTTAGGAAAGTCATTGGGTCAACAATAATTTCTACTCTGATAATATAAAACAAAAAATGCAACCTAATTATGATGCAAGAGATTTTCATGTATGATTGTGCCCGAAGAAAGTGTAGTACATTTAAAGACTGAGGATATTTTAAGAAAAATGCTTCATACATCTAGGTCAGTCGTTCTCAACCTCTGGTGCTCGTACCCCTTGAAGTACATGCTGTTCTGTTCAGGGTTACGCGGAAAATTTTGAGTAAAGACGGAAAAACAGCTTCTTGTAATAAAAAAACCTGATTAAAATATTCCGAATTTTTTTTCCTGGAATTAAAACAGAACCCAACCGACAAGAACGTTCTATAACCGAAGCAAGATAAATTTTGAACATGTGCGAAGAATTTCTGAGTTGATTCTACGTCACTACCCTCCACTCGCCAAACTGCATGAAAATCGAATTGATTAACTAAATTTCAGTTTTCTTTATTCAATGAAAAAAAAAAAATCCTATAACTTTTTTTCACTCTTTTTTTTAATCTTGTATGATTTTAATTAAAGTCATTTAAACACACTCTGATTTGCATAATCTCTGTCTTCAGTGGAGCGAAGCACCCCTGACCCCGGGGTACAATGAGGGGAAGAATTTACCAAGGGGTACAAGGTTATAAAAAGGTTGAGGAAGTGCTGGTCTAGATATCTAGAAGAACTGTTTCTTTCCGTATAATTTCTTCAACAGAATTCGCATTTAGCAATGCCATAGCATTGGCATTTCCCCTACAAAGCATTTACGAGATGATTTTAGGTACAGGTAATAGTTTTCTGCAAGTTATGTTCTTCAGAATGTTTACTTTATTTCAAAACGTAAGAAATAATGAGCTAATAAATAGTCATTGAAATTGGATTTATCATGTTACATATTTGTAATTTTAAACAAAATTATTAAATGCATGAAGGAGAGTTTAATCAAACACTTCACGGCCTTCATTGTGGGAGACACTGAAATTTATAAAAGTCATACTTCTCAAACCATTTGTGGAAAACGGGAGCTCAATGGCATGGAGCTTTGTTCAGCTGGAAGTATCCATCTCCAATGGGATCATCATTAGCATAAAAGGATGTACTAGATCAGCGATAATATTAAAATACCTTTTAGCCTTTAGACACTGTTCCACACTAATTAAAGGGCCACAAAATGCCAGGAAAACGATAACATTGCATCCGTGAGCTTGAAGTGTTGTGGCAAGGTACTTAGGGTCCATGTGTCTGTACTTCATATTCGCACTTCATGTTTCTTCATGAAGTACTTCATGTCTGTACTTCATGTTTCTTCATATTCGCACACTGCCATATGCATGATGTAGTTGAAAACGGGATTCATCGGACAACGTTACCTTTTTTATATTCATTTGCAGTGCAATCTTCGTGATCCTACGCAAACTGAAGACGTCTGAACTTGTTAGGTACGGACAGCAAATTCTTTCAATCAGGATTCCGTACCCGATACGGTGTAATGTGAGGCAAACATTGCGTTGGGAGGCCATCGATGTTGGCCCCTGATTAAGATTGGCTACAATTTGACATACTGTTGTCTTTATGTCGTACTGGACAAGTATGGAAACTCTCCTCTCAACATGATCCTGAAGCAGATGGTGATGACCACATACCTCACGTTGAGATCCGGTTTTTTTGTTTGGCAGCCAGCTCTTTGTGAAAATGAACAACAGCTGCTCTCCAACACTTTACTTACAAAGCATTTTTTTTTTTTTTATCTTTGGAGAAAATTTGTCCAAGGATTGTCAATTTGGATTGAAAGATTTTTTTTAAAAATTGTACTTTGTAATAGAGAAAGAAATTTTATACCTTGGGGCATTTTTCGTTTAAAAGAAATGCAAATAATATTTTAAAGTTTAAATTATTCGGGGGAAAATATCTGGTATAGTGACTTTTAAACACTCATAAATCTCTTTGGTGTAATTTATAAAATGAATCCTGTGGCGAGGTACAGAAAAGTTCAGGCTCTCTGAAAATACCATTTTCATTAGATTATAAGCATTTATGTAGCAGCAAATAGTAGACTCATTTTCTCCATGGGTTAGGCCGGGGGGCCGGAGTTGGGTTGGTGTGGCTTGCTCCCAGGGTGACGAGGTCCGTTGTAAGGACCCCAGCGTTTGGTAACGGAGAGCGCGACCGTGAGTCTCCTGGGGGAGTGAGATCCTCTGAGGGAGTCACTGTATCACCGTCAAGGCTTCGGTTGTCACCACTTCCACGCAGTCCTGGCTGGAAACCGGACGTTGGCCCGGACTAAAAGTGACAATGGACGTTGGGGCCTCGACTTTTCGCCATATGCCGTTAGCTCCTGTTGCTCCGTTAGTCCTAAATAAATACGGAGCTGAATTGC
Organism: Dolomedes plantarius; assembly: GCA_907164885.2. Classification (NCBI taxonomy): domain Eukaryota; kingdom Metazoa; phylum Arthropoda; class Arachnida; order Araneae; family Dolomedidae; genus Dolomedes; species Dolomedes plantarius. The sequence goes on from OU015500.1 coordinate 30,203,323, forward strand.
TCAGTACCGTCGCTGATCGGAAGACAATCAGTCGTCAGGTTTTATGTTTGTCGCATGCCTAATTGGTGGAACGACGTATCTATTGATCTTTCTCCATAGGATAATATTGAGGTGAACGAATTCAATAGGTTAGTACACAGCAGTCTGAAAGCACGATTTTTACCCATTCCATCACAAACACACTTCAACTATCTTTAAAATTCCCCAGCAATTCCTTTTTATACCAATCAGCAACAGTGTGACGGCATAGCTGATTTGTATAAAATTGTCAGGTGATTATAAAAAATTTGGCTCTGTGTATACATACAAACATGCATACATATAAATATGTATTTATAAACGCACACACACACACACACATATATATATTCCCGTAATAGTTCCCGTGTTCTGTGTATGGATCTGTCATGTAACGCTTCCGGAGCGACCGTTTCATAAATATATCCGTCTATGGCATCCATTTTGTTTTATGAGTTAGGCTTAAGAAGTTAAAAGTAAAGTTCAAAAGGATTATTTGCTATCTAAACCCAAATAATTTAATTAAAACAACGTAATATCGACAAGAATCAACTTTATTTCGATTTTTAGACGACTGTAATACAAGTATTCATTTTATATACTCAGAACTTGAAAATGTAAACACGAGTGAGTCATTCATTCACGGTGATTCATTCATCGTCGTTAATTTAAGAAAAATTGAATCAGAGAATCTTCTTCACAGTAAAACAGTTTTCATTATTTTAATATATATATATTTATATTTTAACCATATAATATATATATATTAACCAGATATTACAATAATGTCAAATTAAGTATTTTCGGAAAGTTGCAAACTCGACGCATGCGTAGTGATATGTTCAAAACTGTACGGTAGAAATGAATATTTCTAAATTGCCTATAGACATGGCTTTCATGTGCTCACATGTGGCTTTCATGTGATTTTCCGTAAAGCATTCTATTCGATGATAGTATTTTAATTTCTGTTTAATATTTACTTTTAATATTAAATTTATAACGGTTTGTATTCTATTCGATTTCGTATTTAAATGGCGTGACGTAACATATCGGCCAGCTTTTTTATTTTATGTTTTTTTTAATTTCCTAATGTCTGAATGATTATATTTGGATGTAAATTTCAAGCTAAGTAATTGATTTTAACATTTTAACTGTGTTTAATTGAATATTTATTTGCTTAAAATTGTTCTTTTGTTCATACCGATTTTTCGTAAAGCATACTATTACGATTATAGTGTTTTTAATTTCTGTTTATTATTGTATTTTTGCAAGTGAGTAATTTGAACGATTTTTTTATCTGATTTTCTTTAGTTTGCATATTTTATTTTTGCTTAATATAATTATACATAGCATATTTATAGCACATTATTTAGATTGTATACATAGTATATTAGTTAGATTATGCAAGTCGGATTGAAAAATCAGCGGTGAGCATGCTTTTTTTTCAAGAAGAAAGACTTATTTTTTTAAATCATAAACTCGGATTATAACATCTCGGATTATTACATTTTTAATTATAACAACGGATTGAAAAACATCTAATATTCTGTAAAAATTTCTAATATTTTAACACGGTTATGAAACTTTTTTTTATTGGAAATGTTCAATTATTTACCGTCAAGTTTTGACGGGTACTATTTAGTATATATATATATATATATATATATATATATATATATATATATATATATATATGTGTGTGTGTGTGTGTGTGTGTGTGTGTGTGTGTGCGCGTGAGCGCGCGCATGTATAAATGCTATATTTATAATATATGTATTTGTGTATTTATGCAAAATATTCATACTTTAGATATATAATTCATCGAAACTGAAACTCATAAGTTGTATCGATTTTTCTCTTTTAACGGACAGGAAAAATTTATATAGCTCCATAAGATCTACGTATTGCTCATATAAAAATGGAGCTCTTCCAGAGGAAGTCATAAATAGAACTTTTAGGTTTACCTTTCCGCTCGGCTCCATGAATATTTTAGAATGGGAAGTTTATGTTCCCTCTTCTTTTTAAGAATATTTGTTGTCATTTTCAATTATTGTATCATATCAATACTATCGATATTCTAAACGATTATTTGACATCCATACTTGAGTACATCTTTACGAAATTGGATCGTTTCACGGTAACCGGGAGAAAAAGTAAAAGGAAAAAAAAGTTTCCCTTTTCAAAAATTTACGAGGAGAACACACCAGGTAAAAACGTTCTCTTCAGCGACGCGTTACCAATAATACATTTTATAAGGTACTCTTCCCCATTTTTCTCCTTTTATATGGTGAATAAAAAATGTCGACGCAAGAAAGAGCAGTTTAAAAATAGCGGCCGTTAGATAACTTTCCGACGTCCCACTCTGTGTCCTTTTTATTTCGATAATCTTCGCCGGTTTCCCATAGAAATTACTGAAGGCAAATTTTTCCGAAAAATAAAATATAATAATACTCATAGTTTATATATTCACAACGATGTATAGGCTGGAGTATGGAAATACATATATCCGAGCATGGTAAAAGTGGAATAATAAAAGTCCTTCGGCGATGAAAAAAAAATATTTATATATAAGGGGCAGGAAATATATAAATAAATTTAAGCGAAACGTAGAGAGCACAAGAAAATAATAAAACCTTCGACGGGTAGAGAAAAAAAATAAAAGCTTAAAAAAAAATTGAAGTAAAGTTGGAAAAGTGTGAATTAGGAAAGGGAGGGTGGGCTGGAGTTTTAAAGCTCGGAGGCATAACACAGAGTTGCCAATATTCGTCGAGTTGGTTCCCCAAGGGGTGCTAGTCAATTTCATGCTGATTTCTCGTTACACGCTTTTAAATTGTGTTTCGGAGGAGGGAAATTGCCTCATCTTCTACCAGATCGGCCTGGAAATTAGAGGTCCTAAACTGGTTACCTCGGATTTTCGATTTCAATGGCTTCGGCCCGAGTTAAAGCAAGGGTTGCACTGTGCGAATGATGGCGCCATTGCCAGATCAGCGCCAAACGTTGACGCCAAAGGGAATATTATGCTAGTGCATTTCAATCAAATCGCTGAAGTGAAAAATATGGGATTTGAAAGCCCAATTCGTAGGTATGTGGGAAAAATATGTTTTGTTTGATTTAGAAGAAAAAAAGCTTTTCGTGCTAGTCTTTCATATGTATGTTGTCTCTGCATCTGATATTAACTTTTGAAGTAATTATACGTCTTGTTCAGTACAATGGAATAGGTTGTTTAAATTCAGGAATTTGATTCTTGAATATACAGGGAAAGTCCTTTGAAACCGAAGTCAGAATTTCTATCATAGCATTTTTCTTTAAACACGACTGATTTAGAAGTAACTAATAAATTTCAATGCAATTTTAAAGCCCATTGGGGCAGGAAATTTAAATTTATATGCTCCTTCATGTCATCTAGTTCAAATTTTACCTCTTTTAAAGTTTATGTATATATATATATATATATATATATATGTAACATACTGGACAACCCAAGGAAAGAGTGGGCGTCCAGCACATCACTGGGAATGAAGAGTAGTCGTGGCTCGAATAAACGACGCGGCAAGTTACGGCATTAAATTTTATTAGACGGCGAATACGTCTTTCCAAGTCAGTTACATTATCAAAAAAGCGTACATGTTTCCGTTCATGTGGTTTAAATAAACTTTGTTATGTGATCAGGATAGCGATTAGGGATTTGCTGTTGTCGATAAGTCACATGTGGTTTTATATAATCTGCGCAGAGCTTATCTAAAATATGGGGGACGCCACGCATTTTTGAAAAAGGAAGCCATTTAATATTTTCTCTCGAGGTTATTTTAGGACTTAGATTTGAAAACGAAAGTTAGCTCGTACGCCCAAGGGAATTTAGAATAATGTTAGATTTTAAAATGGTATGGGGTTTTTAATGTTATAGAATATCCCCCCGTCCGAGAAGAGGCTGACCAACAATGCCTGCATTGGAGGACAGACTCACCCGACCATGTGAGGAAAATGGGCGTCGACCACAAATTTGGAAAAGTTTGAAAAGGAACATATGTTTTAAGTTAATTTAGTATGATGATCACATGGCAAGACATGGCACATTTCAAATTTGAATACATAAAAATACACTAATGATTTACTAATTTATGAACACAATAAAAACAAAAAAAAATTATAGTAACTAATGATCAATTATAGAAAATTGTAAATTATGTAAATTTCTTCCTGTATTGTTGCTTTGAAAAAAAAATTAAACTTAAAAATAAATTTATCATCAACTGAAAATTGCTGTGCAGGGCGGGCCCTCCCCACACAACAGAATCTCAGCAGAAAAAAAAAATTTCAATTAAATTTAACCAAAAAAACTAAGTTATCAAATTTTCACTTTACATCAATTTTAATTTTGAGTCGACTCACACAAATAATAGAATATAACAATGAAAATATCAAAATCAACAAACAAACATGTTAAGTAAATGGAATAGAACATGACAATAATAATTTGAAGTTATTGTACGTTCCTCCTCAGCGTTCACTACTATGGAGTGAGTCCAAAAAAAAAATCTTTATTTACTTATCTTGTAATGATTTATCTGTGCAACATTTTTAGTCCTTTCACAGTCATTGGTATGTTGAGTAAAAAACATCAATTAAAAAAAATCACAGTCTTTTTAGTGCTGTGTCATTTATGCTTCACAAACGTAGAATGCATAAATATCACATTATCTCGACTTGTTTACATATAAAGAAAATTAGTCCTTTAGTTACATAACAAAAATCACAGTTTATAATAAAAATCACACTTTCAATAAAAATCACAAGTTTTAATAAAATCACACTTCAAATATATCAATTGTATATAAAAATTACAAAACATATCACTCGTTATCTAGTTTTCGTATCTTTATTTATCTCATTATTTTTTCTTAATATCCATTATCTCCTTTATTTCAATATTTCTTATTATTAACAAAAATCTCTTTTTAATATCTTTTATATTTCTTATTATTCTCATTTCATCATTTCTTATATTCATTTTATTTCGACAATATTTATTCATTCCAAAATTCTATTCAATATTCTTTAATTATACTTATTCATATTTATTCTAACTTTATTTATTTATTCTCAATACTTTTCACTTTATTTTCAAATTATTTATCTACTATTCAATTTTGTACATTTATTATAAGTTTATGTGGATCCATTTCCTTGCTTTGAAGGTACCTTGTATGTGTTCCCCAACTCTTAGTTTCAAATTTTTTAATTCTACCTCTAAGCAGTGAGGGTTGTGTTTATGTTTGTGTAACAAGTGGGTTTTCTTTCTCCATATTGTTCTCTGACTAATAAGGAGGAAGAGTCTTTTAGCCGTACAGTGGACTAACCGTTAAATCTCCGACAGAATATGACTGCGTTGAAAAACAGCATCTTGTATAGTACAAAGATGGAGAAAAAGGAAAAGGTGCAGTTGTCATACCTGTGGGAGTATAATATATAGAAATGGGAGGACAAAAGGAGTGGCCATCCCAGCCCTGTTTTAGTCATTACTCAAGCATATAGTCTTCAGCACTTTAAGTGACTGAATTGATGAATTAAAAACAAATAGCAAAAAAAATTAAAAAAGATCTTAAACAGTTGGGACGACATCCAACGCGCTTGTAGAGTTGGGTGATAGGAAAGTGTTTTTCAAGAAGTAGGAAATTTACTGAAAGGTTAAAGAAGTAGAGTTGTCATAGTCGGTGTTTAAATTGAGATCCAAAAAAAAATTCACATATAATAGTATTCTTAAGAAGAAAGTTTAAGTTAGACAGTTTTTTTTTTTTTTTTTTAATATATCTTTAGTAGGACAACACATAATTAATTATATCAATTTAAAAAATATATATAATGATGTTAAGCATCACATAGAAAAGAAAGGAAAATGGATCTAATGTTTGTCATTATTCGTGGTGTAGTTTTAAGTTCTCTGGTGCGTTATAATATCTTAATCTGCAAGCATGGACAATTTCAGAATCTCGTTTAGTGTGAAAGTTTGGTCTATCAATTTTATATTCAATAGAATCAAAAATATACAACATATGAAAGTATTAAACACACACTAATAAAATACTTCTAATACCAATAATAATAATAATAATACCCTAATATTCTCTATCAATTGCCATAATTTAATGTTAATGTTCAAATTTCAAACTATTATTCTATTAATTGACACAAATAATCAAAATTCTTTTACCAATACCCATCTCAGTTTTATTAAGTTAATCATGAAATCGATAAACCAAAAACAATTTTTCTTTTCTTATATCACATTTTGGTATGAATCCTCGCTGTAAAGTTCCCAAATATTCATCATTTGTATTTAATATCTTAAAACATATTTCTCATTATAATATTATCTTTCCTATTTATTTATTATTCTTCATTATTTCTATTTCGAGAATTTTCTGGGGCGGATGAACCAAATATAACATACAATGGTTTTTTCAATTATCCAATTGTGGTTTTTTGGCACCCTAAGTCATGTTATAAAGACGTTCCGTTTATATGAAAATCGTAACACGAATTTTAACTTTCGACTGAACCTCCAGAAATCTCCTTTACTTAAATTCGTAGAACAATTTACGAGGTCTCAACATCAAATGTAATATGTCAAATACTTAAATTATAAAATTTTCTTGATGTCTGAAAATTACTATGTTATCCCTGCAGATATTTTCCAAAATCAAAACCACAGGCATCATATGTTTAAATTTAGAGTCGCAAAAAATTCTAGGTCAAATGAATCAAAACAAGTTTAGGTCTTTTCGTGATCGTGTTTACAAAACTAATGCTGAGCATTCAAATTTATTGCGGAGGCGACCTTCGAAATGCAATACAACGCGCTCGAAACCGGAAATGATTAGTTATTTTTCTTTTTCTCCGCGACGATTCAGAACTGCGTGCAAAATTAGATACTCGTAACATTACTTTACTCATTTAATATTTCAGTTTAACGCAACCAAGGATCATTAATTATCTTAAAACACTAAAATATTCATTATCAGAAAAAGAACATGGAAATATTATAAAATTACACTAAAAATACACACTTATAATAAATTTATCACATATAAGTCTCAAAAATTTCTTTAAATTCAAATATCTTATAATATGAAACAATATACTCTTAAAATTCCATCAAAATGCAAATCAAAATGAAACATTTTAAAATCAAAAACAAAATACACGTTTTAAACCAATGATTCTTACTTTCGTTTTACTTTTTATCGATTTATTTTTTATCATAGGTACTTAATTAAATCAATAATTTGAAAATACTTTCACCGAAACACATTTATAATAAATTTTTATCAGTATCTATTAATATTAAAATTTTTCACCCTTAACAATAATTCGTAAATTTTAGCTTACCAATTGAAGCGGTTATTCACACTCTTTACCATTATCCTTATTAATTTTCACTATTACATATCTTCATAATTTTAACATTTGTAGCTCGGTTCTGAATTTATCTTGGTGAAGTTCTTGGCTTAGTTAGTCCCAGTACACAGTATCCCAATTGGAACACTATGAAAGAGCACTTTAAAAGAAAAATTTTTTTTTTCTTTTTCGGAAGTTGTAGAACCTTTCCTTTAGGTAACATTTTAAGAAGGCACTATTGCGTTGAACTGCTGGAACGAAGTTGTATCGCGAACACATTTTTCTGTTATGCACACAATTTCGATGACCTAATACTTTCACTGATGATTTTTAAATGGTGGGGATTACGCACTTTTTACATGATGACACTCGCGAAGAATTTAAATGGTGATCACACGAAGCAATGGGGAACACAAATCGTAAGTATACACAATCCGGCACAAGATTTCTGAAAAGGAAAATACACAATTTTTGAAGAAACACCGGACTTGGACGCCCACACGTTGAAACTGATCCAGGATGAATCTCACAGCAAGCCGAAGCACTTATTGACACTAGCACCGAAATGGAGCCGTTCACGCTGGCCTCCGATCGAAGGTCGCAGATGGAGCTGATTCACCATCGTAAGGCAGAAATGCGCACTAATGCACCCAGCTAAAGCGAAAATTAAACACGCGGTGACGCTGAAACGAAAACGCCGAAATGCCTTGGAAAATCCAGTGGGATGTGGTCGCAGCAGGTGAGAATCCTGCCGTCTCTATGTAACGTACTGGACAACCCAAGGAAAGAGTGGGCGTCCAGCACATCACTGGGAATGAAGAGTAGTCGTGGCTCGAATAAACGACGCGGCAAGTTACGGCATTAAATTTTATTAGACGGCGAATACGTCTTTCCAAGTCAGTTACATTATCAAAAAAGCGTACATGTTTCCGTTCATGTGGTTTAAATAAACTTTGTTATGTGATCAGGATAGCGATTAGGGATTTGCTGTTGTCGATAAGTCACATGTGGTTTTATATAATCTGCGCAGAGCTTATCTAAAATATGGGGGACGCCACGCATTTTTGAAAAAGGAAGCCATTTAATATTTTCTCTCGAGGTTATTTTAGGACTTAGATTTGAAAACGAAAGTTAGCTCGTACGCCCAAGGGAATTTAGAATAATGTTAGATTTTAAAATGGTATGGGGTTTTTAATGTTATATATATATATATATATATATATATATATATATATATATATATATATATATATATATATGTATGTGTGTGTGTGTGTGTGCGTAAGTAACGAAAAAACGCGTCCTCCTAAATTACATTCAATGCGTATTCTCTTTTTTAATAAAGCACAACTTCTCTTCCAAAATCCGATCTATGAGTGACTTAATTAATATTTTATATTTGCCGCTATCCGAGCACTAGAAATATTCCAAGCCCGAATTCATGCAAACACTCAATATCATCACCGTATCTGATACGAACCCGAAGGCCTCACGGAAGTTTGTATATCATAAAAAAAGGCCTGTTTTCAAATTCCTACTTGCTAATAAAAACCGAAAACGCGCGTGGCCCAATCTAGAATATTTCAAAATCCCATGAGAAATACACGGGTATAAACCATGTGATTGATTCTGGCCAATTAAATAATTCTAACGTTGGTAGAGAAATAATGAAATGTCCATTTCATATACGCCCTGCACTTAAGGCTCGTCCACTTGTAACTTTTGGCCTTTATGCAAGGCCACGGCGCACGCTTCTAACTCTGACATGTAAGCAGCTGCTATCAGAATGACATCTCATGAAATCGCGTATTTTCCTCTTCGCTTTCCAGCTAGTCCGATGGCCACTTCTGCAAATCTGTCTTCCTAATGCTTGGATGAATAAAGTTACTTGGATAATATCTGTGCTCTGTTATTGATGTTTCAAAAACAGGCTCTAAAACAGCTCAGTTCCGCTTGATTCATATATGACGTCACAAATTGTTAGGTTAGAATTATCAGAGTTACTGTGATGTCCCGAAAGGAACTTTTTCGGATGTGGTTCTACATTACCACACTTAGGAAACAAATAATTAACTCAGCAAAAGCAACATCTTACATGCTCATCATCTCAGCTGTTGGTTTAAAGTCCAGCACGTGTGTGTTTATTCAACACGGGAACTTTTGAATATCCAGGCTGACTCAAAAGCCTACATCTTTTTTCCATGTTTTTATTAACTCGCTTTCCTGTTTGTTTGTTTGTGTGTTTGTGTGTTTGTGCAGTACAAATCTTGCAATCGATTTTTAACTAACTTCCCGACTAGCTAAACATTTTAAACTTTTAGAATAGCTCAGAACACGATGACAATGCATTCTTTTGATACTTTTAATCATCGTTAAGCAGATTTGAATTCCTTTTCAGTTAATTTTGTTTTGTAGAATGGTGCAGCCATCTATCGACCGGGACGGGAATGAAAAGTTAAACGCAAATTAACTTCCAATTAACTTAATTTTGTTTTTCAAGTTGATGGGATAATTCATCAAAAAATTTTAAAAAAAATATTCATTAATACATAGAATTGTCAAGTTTATATGATTCAACAGAAAATTTAAAAACATGGTTGTAATGAAGCGCCTTCGGATATATGAAAATTTCATAGTAATTTTAAGAGGTGAAGTCGATCGAAGGCTTTCATCATTACATTGATTTGATAAAATTGGGAACGCCGGCTGAGCGGGACGATAATTACAGAGCGGAGAGGTCCTGTGTGACGTAAGGTAGTGAATAGTCCTGCGGCGGTGGTCAACTTGGGAGGTTGATCACCAGACGAGATTAAGAGAGATGTCGCCAGGATTTGACACTACACGACAATGGACTGTGTTTTCGGATTTACAACGGCGGCATGTAAGAACCAAGGGAGTCGTTTGAGGTTTATGCAAGCATGTTTCTCGTGGGGGCGTGTGCTGGTTAGCAGGGGCGGCCAATAAAATAAAGTTTGAAATGATCAAGCGAATGAGTTTTTTTTTGCTGAATCTTGAATGGATGAGAAATTTTGAGGAGGAGGAGACACGAAAGGAGAAAGGAGTTTGAAATGTATAATTTAGGGAGTTTAAAAAAAAGGGAGGCTCTGAGATCTCTCTCTCGAGTCTCAGACTCAGACTTCTGGCGTGTCGGGTCGAGCTTCGGTTCCCCGTTTATTTCCTGAGATTTTGCGTATTAGAGTAGAGCTGCGGTTCTCCTTGTGTTATTACTGCGTTGAGTCGAACTTGGAGTTCCCCACACATATTACTGATAAAATAGAAATTCCCCTGCATATAAAATAATAGTGGAGCGAGTGGTGTAGCGGTCACAAGAATTATCAAGAGACGTATAATCAAGAGGTGTGTGTGTGCCCTGCCTATGTACGGAAGGATCCAACGGACCCCAGCTAGACGAGTCAGCGGAGTCAACAATCTGCTAAATATCAACGGAACTGAGTGAGTGGCACAATTTTATTGTTTAGATCAGTCCCCTTTTTTGTTTTGGTTTTTTTCTTAATAAGGTTGTTTACGGTCAGAGTAGGAGTAATTTATATAAGAGTTAGAGTTGAATAAGTATTTTGAGTTTTGGTTATTTGTCGTGCGCTCCCTATTTTCCTCGTCAAGTAAATTTTGAATGTTAATATTGGATATAATGATAAACTGATTTTGGTATATGGATAAGTGTGCCTATAAAAGGTATGATTAAAATAATTTGTACAAACAATGTATAATAATTTGTAAATAAATTTAAGTTTATGTTAAATTTAAATCTCTCTGTTTTTTTTGTTCTTCAATGTTTTAGTTCACTTGTTCGTCAATTGCTAATTACGTCCTGAACTACGGGTTATTAACAAAATAATTTTAAAACACAACGCACCCAACTACCCCTTTATAAATAAATTAATGTACTACCTAACTAATTCACGCCCGATAAGATAACTTTGGACGAGCAATACGACAATGGTATATAAAAAGTTTTTTTATCTTGTAATTATTTCGAAATCTCTCCAAATCACAAGCCACGCACTTTTGCTGCTGTTTCAACTCCACTTTGCAAAATTTCTATGCTAAAAATGCCCTATTCGGCTACTTTTAAATTCGATTATGAGTCTGTATAAACTCGTAAGTTGCATGACAATGTGTACATGCCAAACTGTAGTTCATCGTAAAAAGTCCTCCAATCAAACTAGTTTTAAATAAACTTTACTTTCCGTATACGATTCGGAGGTTTAATTCGTATCAAAAGATGTGGAAAGGCATATCATTTTGACTTTATTGAGCTTTAAATACTTTGTGAAACATATTAGTTTCTACAACAAAAGCAGGTTATATAAGAACAGACTCAAAGAGATAGTAACGCTTCTATAATCATGAGATTAAAAAAAGGCGACTTTATCTGGCGATAACAGGCAACAAAATGTCTGATACATAAACTAGGATAGCAAGGCCTATCAATCACGTGTTAGATACGTAAATCTTAATTTGCATATGATGTAGTACAATGCAGTATATTAATTGCAATTAAGTTTATGTATGTGTGGGAGTGCGCTAAGTAAGAGCAAGTAGGCCAGTAGGAAAAGTGACATGAGTGATAAAAAACAGTCACAATTGATAGCCGTTGCATTGTAGGAAACTTTACTCATAATGAGAGGAAACAAACAATGCAAGCAAATAGTATCAAATTACGTGACTTGTCAAGATGAATTTTTAAAGTATCACATACTCACACACATGCTCTGGTGCTTCGACAATACAAGTATATATATATATATATATATATGTGTGTGTCAGTCAGTCAGATCCAGGGGCGTAACTATATTTAACTAGGTCAGTTTAAGCTAAATCAAAAGGAATTAATATGAATAAATAGTTAATAAACGAAATATTAGCCGGATCGGGAAAGAAAGAATCAACAAATGGCGATACTTGTCCACAATCTCGGTTTAAGAGAGTACCCTTGAGCACATCGGCAGAGGATATTACGTCAACAAAAAGACAGGTCGGAACTGTGTGACTATGAATCACCAGATAATGAGACTTTGAAAGTCTACGCAATTGCGGCGTCCTTCGAGAACTTCAGAAGTTTCAGAAAGGCACGTTGCCTTTCTGGAAAGTTTATATATATATATATATATATATATATATATATATATATATATATATATATATATATATATATATATATATATATATATATATATATATATATGTGTAAATATATATATATATATGTAAATATATATATATATATGTAAATATATATATATATGTAAATATATATATATATATGTAAATATATATATATATGTAAATATATATATATATATATATATATATATATATATATATATATATATGTAAATATATATATATATAAATATATATATGTAAATATATATATATATATAAATATATATATATATATATATATATATATATATATATATATATATATATATATATAAATATATATATATATATATATATACACACACTGAAGTGCCACTGAATTAGGGATAGCAAAGCCTATGCAAATTGTGTAGCGCTGCGCATCATGTATGCGCAAGTGAGGGCGCTGTGGTAACTGCATATATAACGCGTACTGTAGTTGTTCTGAATTAGTTGTTGGAATTGCCAGTATGGGTAAACTGCCTGATTTAGACGCCTTCGATCGCGGACAAATCGTAGGTGCGCGACGCATGGGCCATTCAATTTCCGAAATCGTCAGACAGCTAGGATTTTCAAGGTCGAGAGTGTCAAGAGTATACCAAGAATACATGGGTGGTGGAAAAAAAACTAGCGATCGGGCAAACTGCAAAGGACAATTAGCCTTGACAGTGCGTGGTGAGAGACGGCTCAGGCGTATTGTACGTAGCCAGCGAAGCCAAACATTAGCTCAATTTACCACCCAGTTTAATGACGGTGCCAGTCGTACAGTCAGTAAACGGACTGTGCAACGCTCGCTTCACCGTATGGGTTTCGGGAGCCGTCGACCTACGAGAGTACCATTGCTCTATACTCGCCATCGGGTTGCACGTCTTGCTTGGGCAAGAGAGCACAGAGACTGGAGTGTAGAGGACTGGAAACGAGTAGCATGGAGTGATGAGTCTCGATTCCGACTACTTAACGCCGACGGGAGGTTGAGAATATGGCGTCAGGCTCATGAAGCCATGGATCCTGCATGCCTGGCTGGAACTGTACAAGGGCCCAACTCGTTACTAGGTAGGTATCCCTAATTCAGTGGCACTTCAGTGTATATATGATGCTCCAATTTAATACTATCCATAGATGAAAACAGATATTAATTTTAACTATCAAAAGGAATAAAAATGGGCTAAAAGTATAGATTTGTGAAAAGTGAACACAAAACCTAAATTTTCGTAGGGTAAGGAAAAATTATTGTAAATTCTGCTATTCTATGATATGCAGAACATTTACAAAGAATGCATCAGAATGTGATACATGCATTAATTTATTGTTCTTCTACCTAAAAATATTTACTGCGTGTAAAACTGCGTGCGTGTGTTCATTGCTCCAATAGAGAAGTATGCTGGTGTTATATGCTACTACTTCTGATTTACCAAATGGGGAACTCAGTGTTACTTAAAGCTGCTGGGTAGTAGCCATATTAGATTCGTTCAGACATAGTGAACATTTTTAGAATTATTGTCGACTTGTATTTAAAGATTTCTAAAAAAAAACTATATTCTGTAATACAGAAAGGAATGCTATATTCTGCTATCCTTTTAGAAATGTCATCTACCAAAGGAAATGCTGGGCGTTTAAAAAACAATATACCCCATTTCCCCCCGAATAATTCAAAGTTAAAAATATCATTTGCGTTTCTTTTAAAGAATGGAAAAGATATCTAAGTAAAAAAAAATCTAAGTAAAAAATCCGAATGGGTCGAAAATCGGTAGATGGGATGTACATGTACAGAAAACAAATGATTACGATTTGAGAATAATTGGATGATTTATTTAAGAGAGAGAGAGCTTCACAAAGTGAAAAAATCAATAACGCGTTGTTCAACCTCTGGCCCTTATGAAAGCAGTTTATCGGCTTGGCATTTATGGATAGAGGTGGCGGAAGTCATCCTGAGGGATATCGTGCCAAATTCTGTCCAATTGGCTCGTTAGATCGTCAAAATCCCAAGCTGGTGGGAGAACCCTGCCCATAATTCCCCAAACGTGCTCAATGGGGAGAGATCCGGTGACCCTGCTGGCCAAGGTAGCGTTGGGCAAGCACGAAGACAAGCAGTAGAAACTCTCACCGTGTGCGGGCGAGCATTATCTTCCTGAAATGTAAACCCAGAATGGCATGATATGAAAGGCAACACAATGGGGCGTAGAATATCGTCGACCTACCGCTGTGCTGTAAGGGTGCCACGGATGACAGCCAAAGGGGTCCTACTATGAAATGAAATGAAACGGCACCCCAGACCATCACTCCTGGTTGTAGGCTCGTATGGCAGAAGACAGTCAGGTTAGTATCCCACCGCTGTCTGGGGGTTTCTCCTGATATATATTCGCTGGTCATTGGGGCTCAATTCGAAGCGGAACTCATCACTGAAGGCAATTCTACTCCAGTCAATGACATTCCAGGTCGAATGTGCCCGACACCACTGCAAACGGGCTTGTCGGTGTACAGAGGTCAATGGTAATTGGCACAAGGGGCGCCGTGAACTCAGATCCCTTTCTCTGAGCCGCCTATGAATGGTCCTTGAGGTCACTGAAGCACCAGTTGCACGTACCATCTATGATAATGATGAATCTGGGGCTGAGTGCCGCTCTTACGATTGCTCGGTCCTCATGTTCTGTGGTTTCTCTATGTTGTAGCGTCACGACAAGTAGGTAAGGCGATTCTCTCTGAGGCGTTGCTAAAAAATACTACCATGGGATCCATAACAAAGAAAGACAGAGTTCTAATTAACAAACGAAGGCCAAATTTTTAAAACAAAAACTCAACAATTTATTAACAAAAAAAAATTAACATTTAAACAGTGCAACATATTCAATTAAAATCCCGTACAGATTCACAACGTACGGAGCCTAAAACACACATCCGCACAGGCCGCGTTCTCTAGCGTCTCTCTCTCCCAGCGAGGGGGTCGGCAAGCGTTCGTGTCAGTTTCTTCGTAGACGCCAAACTTTATTACATTGCAGAAACGTTAGGATGACAGCTTTACTGGCTGCATCTGTGGGAAAAATGTTTTTTAATCCCCCCACATGTTCCGAACTGGTGGAACCGAGCAAGACATTCCTTGAAAAATACGCAGCTGTGTTTCAAGCTCTTGTGGGGTCTCGGGAAAAAATAAGACCATATTTCTAGTACGCTACAATGTCGACCGCTTCCTTCTTGACGCTGCGTTCGGCCATGATTCACCCATTCCTGCCAACATCGTCTAGTAGTGGCATCGCTGCTAACCAAATATCGAGCGATTCGCCGATTAGACCAACCGGCTTCTTTGAGCCCAACTACACATCCTCTCTCAAATGCTGACATCAGCGCATATTGTTCGCTCACCTGCATGCGAGGCATAGTTACTCTCTACCTGAGTACACGGAATGAAATTCGCAAAGAATTTATGACCTGGAATCGAAATTTCTCCTCTTGAATATCCTGCGAGTTGCACAGTTAAGATGCGCTGCAGCGTCACATGTTCATTCATTGGCGCGAGACTTTAAAATTTTGCATTTTCCGTCGAAACCTGTATGCATATCAATTTATATCCAATTTGCGTTAACCCTTCTTGGTGCGTCTTTTTTTTGTTTTTGTTTTTGTTTTTGTTTTTTCTGTTGCTGTTTGTCTAAGAGTGTATTATATATATATATATATATATATATATATATATATATATATATATATATATATATATATATATATATATATATATGTGTGTGTGTGTGTGTGTGTGTGTGTGTGTACAGTAGAGGCCCGATAATCCGAAATGATTGGAACCAGACCCTTTTCGGATTAACGAATTTTTCTGATTAAGCGAAATCATTCTTAAAATAGATTTAAATTACATAATAACATGTGATTACATAAATATTACATATTACGTGTGATTACACAGTTTATTTTATAAGGTCTGTCTAAACCAGTGGTCCGAGGAACAGAGGTGGTCCGCGAGAGCCTTGGGAGTGGTCCGGCACCATTATATAAAAAAGTTTCCAAATAAATAGGGAATTTGAAAGAATTATTCATTGAACTAGATGGGCCGAATATATCCGATGACTATCAGGTGTTGAATTAAAATTTCTTAAAAGTTTAACATAATTATTTTGATATTAGAATATGATACGTTAGAATGTGAGTACGTTAATCCTGTTTCCCTTTTGCCTGAGGGATATTCTATAAACCTGTACCCCCCTGGAAGGTTCCCCCCTCAAGTCAACGGGTCGTGGTGGTCCGCACATGGTCCAATTTCTGGCTTAGTGGTCCGCAGTCTTCTACGGGTTGGGAACCACTGGTCTAAACATTACCAAATCTCGGGACGAAATGGGTAATAAGAGAGCGGAACGCTGCCTAGTACAGTACAGTAGAGTGTTATATTTTAGACGATCAGCAAATTGTTGAAAAGGTGTTGAAAGAACCTGTCAGCGTCTCAGACGAGAGTGAAGGTAAAGCAGACGGTGACAGGGAGCATAGGGTATCCCACCTAGACGAGGTGGCTGTATTTGATGTAGCGCTACGCTACGTAGAGCAACACTCCACCGCGACCCCAGCGGACACCGTTTTTCTAACGCGCTGTCGAAATTTGGCTTCAAGGGAGAGGTATCCTTTTCTGCGACGACAAAAAAAAAAAAAAAAATTAACAGATTTTTTTCAAACCAATGTAGTTCAGTAATAATTAGTTCAGTACATTGTCTAACTTTGAATTGTCTTGTAATTTTCAGAAATATACTTTATATTACTTAGTATCACTGTCGTTTTATTGTAACCTTAGTTCTTTTTGAGTTTTGGTTTCGGATTAAGCGGTCTTTCGGATTACCGAAGTTCGGATTATCGGGACTCTACTGTATTATGAGTGTATATATGTATTATACATATATATATATATATATATATATATATATATATACACTACCTTACAATAATGGGTTGGACAGCAAGATGTGATGGTATAAGGGAAAAGATACATGCTTTAATAGGGGGATGGTCGCTCACGTGTTACCATTACACTAGCGACCCTTCTGGGCATACTTTCAACAAGGTTTTGATACACAGCTATGTGTATTTGCTTCCTTCCTGCTGCAAGAATGTCGCCAGCTCAGCTGTAGATTTCTGATATGGTTCCTTTGTTCGTAAGCGTCGCTCTAACTCGTCCCACAAAGGTTCTATGGGGTTAAGGGACATCCCACATACGGTGAGCAGAACAGAATTATGGGCTCTGAAATGTTGCTTTTAAGTAGTATTAAAATAGCTGTACATTAAACAAGAGTTATCATGAACAAGATGCATGGAACACACCCTTTTGGGAAGATCACTTATGCAATGATACTCATCCCCTGCGTACTTAGTAGTCATGGTTTCGTCCTTATATTGTAGACTCATATGCATAATACGGGAACAGCCCAGGAGGTGCTTGTTCCATGATTTTTTTCATATTCAAGCAATGTAAATTATGCAACGCATTTCGTGATAGACTGTAGTTTCCTTGGGAGGTGGATAACTGCACTTTGTCAGTCAACAGCAAAAATTGAGAGAAATTCCGGATTGGGAATTCCTTCAAGCGCACTCATCGGCACTCATCATTAACAAGCGCACTCATCGATCATGCCTTACTAAGGAGCCCTTAACAAGGGCGAAACCGATATCCAAGGCTATCTGTAGGCTGGAAATGTATATTTTTTGCCTTAGTATCATTGCGTTTGTTAACACGGAAAAATATTTAGCCAATATAATGTATTATAAAATACCTGAAGGGGTTTTATTCCTAAAACAAATACGTACTTGTGAAATTTTATGGTTTGAAATTTAGTTTTTCCGGTTCTGTGAAGTTAAATTTTTATACTTAATCAGGGGGTTGTCTGTGGCCGAAATCAGCTTGGATTCCCTTTATGTTCTTATAATCAATTTAATTGTGACTATTTCGGCTTTAAGAATATGCTACTGTAACTCCTGAATATATGAGTAAGTGATTTCAGATACCTTAATAAGAAACTACCAGGAGAGAAAAACAGGTGCCTTAATTTCATTAAAATGTTTTATATGAGAACCAACTAATTATCCCACTTTCTTTTAATTAATCCGTTAAAAGTCAAAGAAATCATGGTTGGAGAATATGCTTGACAGTTATAATGGTTTATGAACTCATGAAAAATTATTTAATAAAAAATAGAAAATAATTCATACATAAGGCACTAGATGGCGCTATACATATTGAAAGAAGGTAGATTGAGAAACTTCCCCAGCGTGCGCTCGGTGGTTTTTTTCACAGGGAGGCATTTTATAGTAATAAATATAAACTACTTCAAAAAAAATTAAAAATTTATATAAAAAATATTACTTTACAAAAGTGTCTTTTTTTCAACTTCCTCCTCATTTTTAAAGTACTTAAAATGCAAACAAATTTAGCAGCAAGGGAATGAACCGAAAAATTGAGCTTCCCGTGTTTAAAATTCTCCCTCCAAATTATTAGTTTATTCTAAAAGTATATTGTATTACGTAATGTACTTTCACACGTCTAAATTCGATATTTCATATGCCACTGTAACTTACATTTTGAAATGCAAAGAAAAAGTTTTTAAAAGCCCTCCAGCTTTCAGTTTCTAAGAATACACGAATCAAGTTAAAACTCAAATTAGTAGGTTTAGATTCGGGGAAACTTTTAATCACATTTAATTTACTCAACTTTTATTATAAATATAATTTTTTTTCCGTTACTGATGGATGTTTAGGTACAGAATTTACTATATAACTCAAATTAATAAAATAACAGACAAAATGTTTCTTCTTCGAAGATCGGAGTTTATTTAATGAGGCATACAGGACGAATTTTCCTTTTGCACTATGTTTTGGGAAAGTTATTACATTATAAGAATGCGAAGATTAAAAAACATAGATTATATCCGTCTGATATAATTATAATTTATAGCTGATTAAGAAATATTATCAAAAATAAAACATATTTGAATTTTCATTCGTTTCTTGAGCTTACGATATTAAATATGTATAATAAAATACTTTTATAAAAATTTATATTTGGAAATGCTTCAGATATAATCCGGCTCCTTGAACCCATCCATTGAAATTGGTTTGGAGTTTATTGTTGATAAACTTTTAGTTCTTTATGATGACTAGCTGAATACCCGTGCTTCGCTACGGAGTACATGCAAATTAAATACAATGGTTAATGTATGCAATTAATACCAAAAAAAATTATAGAAAAATTCTTAACGGATATTTTTATAGACAAAATAATGTAGAAGAAAATATTCAAATTAAATACAACGGTCAATGTATGAAATTAATTTCTATGTTTAATATCCATAAAACATACTAATTTGAATTAAATTCTTAATAAACTTCCATCTCGAATAGTATAGTAGTTAAATTTTATATTTTACTGTACTTTAATATTATTTTTGCCAATTTATTTCGTTGTTATGCACGTAACGCAAAATTAATTTAAAGTATCATAAAAAGAAAATAAATCTCGTGATCAGCATTTAATAAATTAAATTCTAAAAATTACTATTTAAAAATTCACCAAAAGTCACAACATGGAGGTAAAGATTGGAAAATGATTTCATTTTAAAGGAATTTTTATGATCTTTCTCGTGATATAAATTTGGTAACCCTCAGATTGTTATTTTAAATGCAAACTTTAAAAAATATTACAAAAACCGCTTAAAAATTTAATTTTAAAAAATCTAAGAAGAACATTTCAAAAATCTTTCTCAGTGCACTCCTACACTATAAGAAGAATCGCCATGCAAAATTTCAGCCCTTTAGGTCCAGCGGTTTGGTCTGAAGGTTATCTGTCAGTTAGTCAGTCTGTCTGTCACGGAACTGTTTTATATGAATAGATAATGGCAGGCGAAGGAGAAACTTCAAGATCTGCAGCAAACGAGTCCGTTACAGTTCTTTTTAATTATTTGTGTTTGACTGTATTTAAATGGTATGGGCCCGTTAAATCTGTGTGTCATCCTTCCGTGGAGTTTGTGGGGGTGGGAGGAGGGAGCGAGCATCTCAAATGTCGTCCATGGGGATGTTCGGTCTAGGTTGCTGTGACACCAGGGCAAATGTCAGACTCCTGCATTTCTGGTGCCCAAAAATAAGTAAAGCCGGAACTGCACCCATTGATCCCTGCCAGGAGCGTGCGAAAGCAACCGAATGAAAGAATTCCATTTAAACTTGTTAATCATTCTATTGTGTCTATGTCAACGTGCGGTATGTGTATACATTAGCTATTGAATTTAATTCGAGTGCTACCGCTTAAAAAAAATTAATTTCTTGAGGAGGTGACGAGCAATAAAATAAATGTGTAATAAATGTATTTGCAAAAATATTACAAGCACGATGGAGTCCATTTCATTTATCGCTCATATTTTTTTTATTTTTTTTTGATTTGATGCAAAACATTCCGTTTAGTTTTCAGTAAGCAGCGATTTCCACCTTCTTTCATAATAGGTCTTCTTATTAGTCTTAAATCCATGAAAATACATAAATGCCACTCCTTTTAATGACGGGTGTGGCATACGTGTAGCTAACATTTCCTTTCCTAAAGTATTTGTTATTACTGTTTCATTATACGATTGTTTTCGAGTACAGTATGATTTCTCTTTGCTGATAATATATATCAGCCTTTGTTTGAAAAGAAATTTATCATCTTTATTTTTCGTAAAGATTTACTATCATTCAAAGTTTTTCAGCGATAAATCACGTCAGCATTTCTTTTGTTTCTTATGATCGCAAAAATCACATACTAAGCGTATTAAAAATTAAGCATGTGTTGTCAAAGATTTCTAAGAAAGAGAAAAAAAAATTGGAAATCATTTTTAATTCGCAAATCCACCCGTTTCACGAACACGTAACACAAACCGAAAAGATGTTGCCATGTAAAGTTTTAAAGTACTTCCCGTCTTTATCTATAGCTACAAAAGACCAGCTCGAAGCTGGAACAAACGGATAAGAACGAATTTACCCATTTACCCCAGGAAACAAACTGACATATTTAACACCTAGCATCCAGTCTAATCACGTAACGACTATGTAATGTCATTGATTAACTGTACATGCTTAAGTCTGCCATGTATCCCAGTAACAGTCTGAAAATAGGTAAACTTCGGCCGTTTCAGGAATCATCTTAAACATTCCGCATTTTTTCTAAACATTGTACTATCATGCCATATTGTTGATTAACTCAAGATTTAGCCTGCCAAGCAGCAGTCAGAGAATTACTTCTATTCTACAGTGTGTACATAAATGAATATCCCAACTTAGGAGGGCTATTGAAAGAAAACTAAACAAAAAACATTTTTTTTTTCTATCAAACATCAGGTGTTTGTTCCACCGCTGCCAAATGGAGTTGACAAACTTAAGACACGCATATCTGTAGCCTTTCAATGTTGAAAAGATTGTGGGATGAGATATCGTACCACCTCGATATCCTTCGTGTTACTAAAGGGGTTCACATTGAACTCTTAAAACTGTGTCGAATTCAAATTTTCAGCTGTTATTTTTTATTTCCGACGAACAGCAAGTTTGTACTTTGTTTAGTTTTCTTACAATAGCCCCTCAAAGTTAGGCTATTCATTTATGTACACACTGTATTTTAACTGTTCGACAGTTCAAAACGAATTTTGGACGTACCAAGAATTTAACCCACTATCCTAAATACCCCACATTCTTTTTAAAGTAGGATTACGTTCCTCAATAACGGTCCTGCGGAGAGAGAAAAAATTGTCCGGCGTCGCGAGTTATAAATCCAGTAGCAGTAAACAGTTAAACAGAAAAGTATCAAAATGCGAAAAATAAAAGAAAAAAGAAATGCAATGATAAGTAATCCTACATTAATAACCCGCGGTAGTTTCGTTAGAAGAGACTACCTTAAATATATTTTTTTAACCATGCCTTTCCATGCCAACTGTCTGGGTACGATAGCGTCGGAGGGGCACGGGGGGGGGGGCACGTGCCCCCCAACTTATCCTGAAATAAATTAAAATGTTAATAGAAGTTCAGTTAAAATCGGAAAATTGTAGAAACTATTAAGAAAGTTGGTTTTTCCCCGCTTTTACAAACTGTAAAACTGGAGATTCCGATTATGTCTTTAGCCTTAACATAGTTTTTAACAATAACATCATCCATAACAAAAAATTGATGCTATTTTTTTTCTCATTTTATTTATATTATACTCATCTTTCTCATTGTATAACTTTTGAATACTACTCAAACATCAATTCTATTGTCATTCAATTTTATGAAAGCATAATACTTCATATTTTAAGGACCGTCCGACAGTCAATGCGCTGAGGAGGGCCCTAACTGAATTCAATTCGCCCCCCCCCCCCCAAAAAAAAAAAAAAAAAAAAGAAGTTAGAAGCACGCTACGCCTATGATGCCAACCACAAAAGTAAGATCACTGAATAATTTTACCAGCATAAGTTTGTCGCATATTTATGCGGCAGTCGGAGACTGATTTATTTTCTTTTTTATGCGCTTAAAATTCATATTGCCGTTCAAACGAACTTTGGCCATATCTGGAATCGAACCCACTATCTTCGGAATCTAGAACAATTTTCTAACCACTGGTGTACCATATCATGCCGTTAATTAGCAAAACAAGTTCGTTTGACAGTTTATTTGAAAGACGGTTTAATCTGAAGAATAGATTGGCATGTATACATGAAAGGCGTTAGTTTATGGAAAAAGACTATAGAATTCGTAAAGTAGTCAAGGAGTTTTCAGTTCGAAGCTTCGGGAACTATCATCAAAAATGAAACAAAGTTATGGCTGGCTTGGGTTTGGCGAAAGTGCGGGAAAAAAGACAAAAGGATAGAAGCTCACGAGTCAGTTCCGATATTCAGAAGCTCTAGACAAAGAGTCGCTGAAAAATCATGAAAAACATACTTAAAAATGAAATCACTCAATAAGTAAAAATGTTCCATTTATAGAACTATTATGACATGTTCATCGATTGCGTTCTACGGAAATACCAGCAGAAGTAAGACTGTTCCTTTAGAGCTCAAAACGAATGTACGATGAAGTTTTTAGCGTCTACTTCAAACTTGGGTTCCGCCCATTCGTTTAAGTAAACAAGGAATGGAATAATTGAGCAATGCATCATTTTAAATACATAACTACCAAAACGAACTCTTCCTAATGGTTTACCTCTTCCAAAACATCGATGCTACACTTTGCACAGGAGAGCTCACTCCCCACCTCCCGTCGGTGGTTTAAATCCCGAACGCATTTCGAGCAGGAGTGCATGTAAACAGGGGGCAACGACATGTGCTCTCTCGACCCCTCCCACTCTTGAAGGCGGGGGCGGGGACCGATGCACGGAAAGCATTCATCAAATTGGCCCATCTTCTGCGAGGACAGCAAAAGTTCGGGCAAAGAATTGTCGCTTCATCTGCATGTCGCGTGCCCGAGAATGTTTCGCAATCATGTCCGAGGGGGAAATGCGAAAGTTTGGAGCGGTCTTTTGTCATTCGTTTGCCATGAAATGTTGCGAGGGGAAACCCTCTCTCTAGGCATAAGTTGGACAGTTTTTGTTTTAATAACGGGCTCGCACACGAATAATAGATGCACTTGGCGTTTTCTGCCCAGTGCCAACTTTTGAGGCGTGTCTCTTAAACGCAAATCGCAGAAATATTGACGAAATTATAGATAACTAGTTGTGATAAGCTTTTGTGCAAGTAGTTTGTTTTAGTTTAATTTCCCCCGGCGCAAAATTACAGCCGACATACTTTGTTATCGCAACATTGCCGTAAACTGAAAGGGAAGAGGTCTGAAAGTCATTAAGGGGGATTCGCATTTGTAGATCTCTCAGTACATCTTTCTCCATGTGCCTCACTTGACCTCGCAGATCTTCAGTCCCCATGTTAGGCAATGGGGAATTTCTCTTTCAGTAATTTTTAAAATCACAGATTGGCACATTTTTCAGTTCTGCTGCTCGTCGACGAAGGTAGGTGTTTAAATAAAGAGTATGTAGTTTTTAAAATCTTGAAGTTTTCAGAATTTTTTTACGGAGTTTTAAATTATTGCCATACATCCCTATAAAATTAAATTTTTCTTTTGAGTACATTAAATTATAGTAAAAATATTTTTTCCCGAACGTGCAATTGCTGTTAGGGATTTAAAGTGCAGAGAACATAATTCAAAAATAATCATTAGCTACTTTATGATTAGAAATATACAGAGACGAAAATTTTTCCCATACCTCAAAACTCGAACTGAAGATTCTCCATGACGGCTGAACGACAATGACGGACGACATGATGATGTCCATCTTGAGTTATTAGGAATTGTCGTAAAAATACTTGCATATTTTTGAATTTTTTTTTAAAGTAGATCTATAAATGCATTGCTCAACTTCTTCAAAATTACTGCAATTCCTCAACTTGTTCAGAATTTTTTTATAAATTATTATTTAAAAAATTTTTAAGATTTAATTCTTTCAGAAAATTTTATAATTTTCTCAGGAAAATTAATTTCTTTTCCTCTTAAGAAAATGTCTATATTTTAACGAGTGACATCAAAAGCTTAATTTCCTGCAAGAAATTCTTTTCAAAATTTGAAACACAATTGAGGCGTTCCCGTTGAAAAAGGGTAAGTGCAAAAATTTTTCAATAAGTTTTTTTTTCAATGATACAAGGGTTTGTTCCAAGGCTAATGGTGTGGAGAAGGAGGTAAATGCCTAGATCAGAATTAAACCATACTATCTAGGCACTTACCTCCTTTTCTACACCATTTACCTTGGAACAAACCCTTGTATCAGTGAAAAAATACTCTTCGCACTTACCCGCTTTTCAACGGGAACGCCTCAGTTTTGATTCACATCGATTGTCAAGTGCATAGATTAATTATGCACTTGACAATTAAAATACATAGATTAATTAAAAAATGTTCGTTAGAGATATACAGCAAGGAAAATTCTCCGTACCTTAAAATGGAAGCTGAAGTTCTGTTAAGAAAACTGATGGACTATCTTAAACTCACTGATTTTATTAAATTTAAAATTTAATATAATTTTTAAAAATGAAGATGTGCTTGCTTGCTTTACGACTTCCAGCACCGCATGCAGTAACCACTTTAGCGTCTATTTGAAGTGGCTCCACATAGAGCACATGGAAAGTTTTCCCCCCGTAGTACCTAAGGCGAAAGACCTTACCTCAAGTATATGAAATTTACTTGTTGGTTTCTTATCTCCTTGAAGTGAGCATGTTAGTAAAAATTACTGATAATGAACATGTACAGACGTGAGCTTATATTAGCAGAAAGTAGATAAGGTATCCTTGGATTTGCATCCAAAACAGTTTAATGCGAAAACATTATTTATAAATATGCTAAAAATTAAGATTAGAGATATATTTTAAAATTATAGTTTTAAGATTATGGTTTAAAATTATATTTTAAAATGATGCATGTTTTCCTCGAAAAACTATGCATTATTTAAAAAAAAATATATATTTTTTTCAGATTAAAATTTGAAAGATTCAAAAATTGAATTAATTCGTATATCTTGTAGTCATAAATTACTGGTTTCCAATGCTGCCAGTGGGCCACATAGGACCTGATACAGCAACTAAGGCTCTCCGGGGTTGAATCTCTGTCGGTGACTATGCTATCCCATGAGTTTAGACTCAGCATCCTCAGGGGCTACATCTGTGGTCACCCCTGATGTCGCACCTTGCACACCTGCGAATCCCATTGAAGGACTTTCCAGCCTACATATTTAACGTGCCCGTAGGGGTCGTTCAAGTATTACGTAAGCATTTAAAGGGGAAGGGGGATCATAGCAATGCTTACGTAAGACAGATAATGTGAACCTGATCGTCGTGATCCAATGGTATAAGCCACTCGTAATATTAATGTAGACACTAATACATGTCTATTTACATCTTGTTTATTATAAAATCAATATCTAGACTAATATTAACATACACACGTTTGTTCCGAAGAACCATGATACATCGACTCAGGGGCGACTCAGGTGTTCATAAATCAGTTCAATAGAGATCCTGTCTCTCTCTATTCTCTCCGCTCGCCCGCGTCGTTTCGGCAAAGTCCAAGGCGTTTCGGCAAAGTCTCTTCTTTTTCTCGCGGTCTCCTCTATTTATCCATTTTTCTGTCTGTCTTTCTGAAACAATCTAGATCTTTCCACACCTCGGACCCCCATCTTCCGGTTTCCTTTTTACGTGGACCACCTATAGCGATTTTCACCGCCGTCTGCATTCGCTTTCTTGAATGCCGCTAACGGCCTTTGCTAATCATTCTAAATGATGTGTCCATGGTCCTGTCGCTCACCTTAATTCAGTCCCAATAAAGAATGTCGGACGCGAGTCTGACAGATAACATGTACGCCAGATAGTGGGTTGCGATATTCTCCTGACAAATCCAACTACCCTATCACCCGATACAGAAAATTATTTGTTCTGTTTGCAGTGATCGCAATAGAGCGTGCTGTGTTTTAGTCTCTTTCTTCAGTAGAATCGTGCCTTGTTTTAGAGACTTTTGTTTTAAGTTACGTTTTGTATAGCAGAAACTATCGCATAGCATTGACAGATCAACTTGTCAGATCGAGAAAGATACACGAGTACATCCAGTTCGTATAGCTGCATGACGTGGCAATGAGTTAATGCGTATTCATCAAGCTTTAGAGTGGAGATGAAGATACAGACAGTGGCTTAATGGAGAAGAGGTACGTAACGTGGGAGAAGTCAGCCACAGTTCAATCCAACCCAGTTCAAATGTAATAATGGATGATTTTGACGCCGGGGTCAGAGTTTGACAGATTTAAAGTAAATGATAGATTCTTCCTCAGTATTGTATCTGTACTTGTATATTTACCCACTTTTGTATGATACAATTTATCTTCAAATACAACGTTGATATAATTCTGACAGTTTTCATTTAATGTTCAATGTATTTACTCTTAAAGATTTAATATCTGCAGCCGAACCCCGTTATAACGAACTTCAAGGGACCAAAGGTTTTGTTCGCTTTATCCGGTGGTTCGCTGTATCCGAACCGTTTAGAAAAATGTTGGAGTTCACAAAATGTATAACTTATTAGTTGCAATGTGTATTAAATAATGATGTAATAAAAAATGATACAATCAATTAAAAATGATAATTAATGAATTAAATCGACTAAAATCGATTACATTAAACTGTCACAATACTAATTAAATTACGCACAATAGGATAACGGCGGGACCAAAATTTTCGTTCGTTATATCCGTGAGTTCGTTATATACCGGGTTCGCTATAACGGGGTTCGACTATATATACTTTATTTAGAAATCTGCAATAAATTTATTTTCCTGGACATATTTTTCCTGGAAAATCACTTATCATTTTACAATATGTATTCTTTTCCAAAAATTTAAAATATTTAAAAAGAAAATAAATATACCTGCATAATTTGTTATGAGTACAAAAGTTGTTACTACAGCGTACGCTGGAGTTTGCATCCCCGAAAAAACTTAGAGCAGAGAAGCCAACTACAGCGCACAAATATAAAATGTTTAAGATTCACTGTTTATTATCACTTCGATTGTATAAGTCCTCAATTTGGTTGTTTCCAAATATCTGATCATTAACTTAAGAATATGACTTAAGGCTACTGTGTGCTAACCCTATTAGATTCGTTTACCCCAGTGTTAATCTACGGAGAAAATTTGTCTACTATTGGCAGCTACATAAATGCTGATAATAATCCAATAAAAATGCACCTTGCAACAGGATTCATTTTATAACCCACTACACCAGATTTTTCCCCGAATAATTTAAATTTAAAATATTTGAATTTTTTTTTAATGGAGAATGCCCCAAGGTGTAGAATTTCTTTCTGTAATACGGAGTACAATTTAAAAAAATAAATCTTTAAATCAAAGTCGACACTCCTTGAACAAATTTTCTCCATAGGTTAACATTGAGGTGAACGAATCCAATAGGGTTAGTACACAGCAGCCTTAAGAAGTTATGATATAGTCTGGAACGTTACCATTCATTTTTTCTCACAGTTGCACATCATCATCATTATCTCATATTTCAAAACCTGGAATATCCTGAAATAAAGCCACAAAATCACTGAGGGCACCTGAATTTCATCAGTCCGTATTTCCCTATTAGTTACGGCGTTTTGAAATTTTAACTTTAAACATAACCTCTTTGGTTATTTGGTTAATATGGATGAAGGAAGTCCGGCTAACTTCGAATTCATGTTAACATAAGAACAAATAATTGAGGTCTGCTGTGCTTGTAAGTATCAAAAATTCCTTAAGTCACACAAGATTTTTTTTTTCCTTTATCAAAAAATAGGAAGAAGTGTGGGGTAAGCAATTTTCATACAAATGAAATTCACGCAAAGGGGGAAAGGAGATTACAATTCCTGTACAAAGAGTTAAAGCCTTAGTTCTCATAATTGCTTGTTATATTTGTATGAAGGTCTGTGGTGGCCTTGTGGTACAGCGCGCTGGCTTTCGGTGCTGAGGGTCCTTCGGATCCAATCCCGGAGTTGCGCCACTAAAATACCTCCACTTGTGTTTCCCTTCATAGGGAGTAATCTGGTCCGTCTATATGGTGCCCTCACAATAAAATGACCTGCAAACTGCGGTGAATTCTAGGCGAATGTCTACACGACAAATGCCTCCGCTTAAAAAAAGAAGAAAAAAAATGTATGAACATTAAACAAAACTAATTTCTACAAAGCAAACAGCATCTTTTAAAATCTGCATTGAAGTTGAGAAGGTGATATTATCTTCTTGGTCTTTTAGCAAGTGTACGCCAAAAATACCCATACTTTGTAAATTTATTTGTTTTAACAACGTTTTTTGTTAGACTAGTGTTAGGTGTTAAGGGTGTTCATATAGATATTTTCTGCAAGAAAGGTTACAATGTTATTTCTTTATTTCTTTATTCTTTGATGTGGTATAAACGCTGCTGAAAGGACTTCAAAAAAAAGATCTCTCCCCCCAAAATAAATAAATAAAATAAATAAATAAATGAATAAATAAAAAAATCCAGTGTATATGTGATTATAAGATTTTTCCTATGCATATGAGCATTCAAACGACATTTCAACTCGAGAATATGATCGTGTGACGCAGATATGTGAACTCTAGTAACGTCTGGGGTGAAAGAGTAGTCTTCTTGGAATTAGACAAAGATTTTATGCAAGAAAATGCCACAATGATTTTGTTTAAAAAGCTGGCGAAAGACGAACTAAGAACAGCTCCCATAAAAACCTTTCACCGTTCTTGAGACACACAATACCCACTTTCAGACACAAAATAGAGGAGTGGAAGGGAAGCCTCCACACAATGCCATCTCCTGAATACGACCGTTCCTGAGGAAATCAATTCTTCGCGCTTTTTTTTTTTTTGGTTTAAATTCCGCAACCTCCCTCTTCCGTCATTCCAAACACTCCTACGTTCCGCAAACATTCAAATTGAAATTACCGAATTACTATGACACACTGATATGCATACATTCGAGGCGACTACCTCCAACTCTTTGATCACTTAAGGGACCGTCCCTTTACCCTCAGGTGGGGAAGGGAGGTGCGAAAAGCAAATGACTGCCACCCCCTCCGAGCGAAATACGCCCCCTCCCCCCCCTCCGTGGAATGGAAAACGAAGAGATCCAGAGAGAGAGACAAACGTTCGGGCCACTCGTATGAATAATTAACGGAAACTTTCCCTAATTGGTTTGTAATTAATATGGCATCTGTTGAAGGGAGAGACTGCTCCTAATTAAAGTCTGTTTAACATTTAAATCGGGGCATTGGCGTTCTGACACCCAGCGTTTTAATCCATAATCGTATTATCGGACTTTGCGCAGCCAGCCAACCGTTCGGTGTGTGTGCAAACGGGTTTGCCGGTTTATAATTCGGTTTTAAAAGTTTGAACCGGCAAGGTGAGTTTGCGGGGGACTATCAGGTGTGGCCGTCGGGGCTTTGACGGTTAATGAGGAATTTCGGAATTGCCGATGGATGTGTTCGGGATGGGAAACAGGCAACGGAGTTTAACACGTTCGGGGTTCCCGAATTAGCTGCGACTCGGGGAAATGTATTAAAATCGGGGAAAGTCTCTTTAATTTTCGAGCTTTGAAAGTAAAATTAGATAAAAGTGACGGGTTTATGAGTGATTGGGTGATAATTTGCGCTGCCAGCTTAACGCAAGAATTACGAGAAGTTAGTCGCTAAAATGCAAATGTTCTTTTCAATTAGTCAAGAAAATTTCCACTGAATTTTATTAATATTAATATACTTCCCATCACAAACTGATGCGTGATAGGCAGGAAAGGAACATATTTATTTAGAGATATGTTGCGCGTAAACTTATAACACCAGCGGTTATATATATATATATATATATATATATATATATATATATATATATATATATATATATATATATATATATATATATATATATACTCATATATATACACACACACACACACACATATATATATATATATACACACATTATATATATACAGAGGCTGTTCACACATTTTTTTAGACGATGTATATTGTATTCACAAAACAAAATTACATAAAATTCTTGTATTTTAAATGTTCTATTTGACATCCCTTATTCTGAACTATCTTTCGACACCGCAATTTCCAGGATAATAATGCCTTTTGAAGTGTCAGAAGAGGTATTCTATCCCATTCCTCCTGAACAGCTTTCCAGAGTCCTGTAAGGGTTTGGGAACGACGTTTGGATAATGCAGATTTTAAAAGTCCGAAAGCACAAAAATCCATAGGTGATACATCGGGAGATTTAGTAGGGATATCAGTGAAGGGTATGGCCTTGATATCAGTTTTTTGTTCCATTTCTTTTAGGAAATTTACAGTGGATTTTGATGTGTGACTGTTAGCTTTGTCCTGATGGAGTCTCACAGATTGATGGCACTGTGGGTAAAGCGATGGTATTTCATTCAGAAAAATTGGCGATAAAATATGTTCCTGATA
Source organism: Dolomedes plantarius (assembly GCA_907164885.2). Lineage (NCBI taxonomy): Eukaryota > Metazoa > Arthropoda > Arachnida > Araneae > Dolomedidae > Dolomedes > Dolomedes plantarius. Next base: position 30,234,895 of record OU015500.1, read on the forward strand.
GTATTTGGAGTTAATATTAACATTTTTTCCACTCTCTTTATTTTTAACTTGCCATTATAAGAAAAACCAGCAACAATCATGAATCCCTTAGAAAAACTTTCTTTCGATTCTTTGAACGATGTACTTAAATTTTTTTTCTCCCCTTTTATGATAATAAATGGCTCTTTTTTTGTTGCAATCATTTAAATACACCCATGATTCATCTATTGTGACAATTGTTTTCCGTTTTTCTTTGGATAAGTGTTTCTCATATAGAATTCTGCAGCGTGTCCTGCGTTCAGCGATATGATTTGGAAGAAGACGATGCACATTGCGTTTTTTTCGCTTTCATAAGATTTAAATCAACGTTTATAATTTTGTTTACAGTGAACACCGAGCATTTTAATGATTTTGCAACTGTCCTTTGACTAGGGGAATTTTCTTTTAACATTAAACAACGTACCTTTGCAATAGTCGAAGATGTCCGTTTTTTCCTTGGATACTTGTTTGGAATTTTTGTCCCACTTGAGGCTCCAATTTGACGTTTTTTTCCTTTCTTGTTGACGATATTACCTATCGACGCTTTAGATATCACAAAACCATGACTCTCACATCGTTTTTGGATAACGGAGTATGCATATTTCTCTTCGGAAAGAGCATAAATGTAGCCTTCGAACCACTGCTTTGTTAAAAACGCCATTTTGAATAAAAACAAAACTTTCAAGCCGCAGACGATAATTTTGACTTTTAAAAACATAGTACAATTGCAATTATTTCTTTTGCAGCAAATGATTTTTTATTACAGCTTACCAAAATCGTCTAAAAAATGTGCGAACAGCCTCTGTATATATGTGTGTGTGTGTGGCTTGGTACAAGAAGTGCCTAAGTCAGTTTTTCCCAAGATGACTTTGTTTGTTTGCTTATGTCTCTTTAAAAAAATATTATTTTTCCCAATGTAAGAAGTACCCAAGTCTGTAGAATGGTTTAGAAAACACTTTTAAAGCATCAGATAGATCCAGGTACTTCTTACATTGAAAATATTTTTTTTTAAGCAGACATAAGCAAACAAAGTCATCTTGGAGAAAACTGACTTAGGCACTTCTTGTACCAAGCCACAGATATATATAAGAAAGAGTTGATAGTGAAAATCCAGCATAAGACATATTGCACTATGCAGCTTGAAACAAAAACATGAAAAGAAAAGAATTAGAATAGTTATTAGCATACCTTAGGGAATCTTAACACTAGAAAGACGGGAATTTTTTTTCTTACTAAAAGAGTGAACACCGTCCTTTTGACAGTCAAAAATAAAATCAAGAATTTATAATATTTAATGTTTTTTTAAGTATGGTTAAAACTTTAAATTTTGAACTATTTCATACCAATATTATTTAGATATATTTTTATGCAGGTATGCCGAGCTGACAACCTGCTACGGTTCATCCGTAAAAATACTCGTATATGCATGGCTAGTGGAGCAGTCCTTATTTCTCAACACCAATATTTTCGAAGAGCCAATATTTCTGTTATTTGCAAAAGGGGGAAGAGACGAAAAGTAACTAATATTTTTCCGGTATTATTTTAAATATTTCTGCCTGTTTTCTATATTGCCGTCAAATTGACTTTCAGTCTTACATTGAATATATTATACAACACATAGGTATACAACACATTTTATCACACTCTTTACTATCGAATATCATTTTTCAAATGTGTGTGCATATTTCGCATAAAATTAGAAAAAGTCATAAAATTCCAGAAGCCTGAGGACATAAATACAGACACGGCATTCAATAGTATGTCCGAAACCATCAAAATGACGGCAGCCGTCTTTCTAGTGTTAAATGAAATTATATTAAATATTCAGGGTTAAAGCTAATTTTTTTTCTCTGAGTTTATCACCTGACTATTGACCTTGATCTTTTTAATCTGCTATTAAAAGGTCTTACTTGAATAATCAAGATAAAACTGAAATATATTCTTTTCGACTAAACATAAATTTATAGTATGGAATTTATAACCTCTCGGGAATATCAAAAATCCTTTGTGAAGAGGAAATTTCAAAAAATAGAGTTCCCTACATTGCCAAATTATATTTTGTCAATGTGAGATAGACTCATTTATCGCAGAACACGAAAGAATACCCGGTTCGAGATTAGGGAACCAGAGTTCAGTCTCCTGCCCTGTTGCACGGTCGTTACAGTGGTTGTGTGCCCGACCGTTGTGAAGAATGATTATGGACTAGTAACCCAACCAGAAAAAAAAATTTTCAACTGATGGTTTGGGGGGGGGGGGGGGGTCACATTATCTCATAATAGGAAAACATAATTAAGGGTCTTATTTGTTAATTATATTGTAATGAAAGATATAGAAACTAGATTTCTTTCTGTCCTTTTTACCCATTTCTCACGTGCTTAATGTGGATCCATAGATAAACATAAGAAAACATTCAGCATCGTGGAAAAATTAATAAGAAGTATGTACAGGTCAACGTTCTGTGTCGTCGCCCGTCAAAAGAAAGGGAAATATACAAGAAAGGGAAGGGAAAATTGTGTGTTCGTTACATGCCCATGAAGACATGAGGTGTGTTGCTCATCGGACTCACATTCTTACCCGCCAAAAGGGAGATTGAAGCCGCCCATCTGTGGACGAATATCTCAGAATTCATTAAAACTAGGGAGGAATATGAGTAAAGGCTTATGAAAATAATTATATTTTCTTTGCAAGTAAGCGTATGATCTTTTTTTAATCATAAATACGTACTTTACATCAGATACTTGTCTTAAAATCATTTTCTAATTTCTTTTCCTGTTAAATAATATATAGTTCCAGATTATTATTATTATTATTTTCTTTTATACAGCCTTCTAACAATTTATTTATCTCCTCAAATAATATATACTATACATCAGATGCATGTATTTTTTAAAAATATCTTCGACCAACATGAAGAAACTAGGAATTATTTTTTACATTACAAAGTATTCGAAGCATAGCATAACACATTCGGCATACTTCATTACAACGGATTTGCGATAATAGGTATTAATTTTTATGTTTGACATCTATAGACTAGATTTAGCTCTAATGCATCCCACGACCTTTCCTTTACTTTCATCTCTGATAAAACAACTAAATAATATTATTAAACGGGATGCCCACATGGTTTAGTTGTTGTTGTTCCTAATGCCTCCTGGCCGGAAATGTCAGACCAGATCCTTAGAGGCTTCAGGTTGAGTAGTGTGGCTCCGGTTTATAATAGCACCAAAAGGGTAGGAGTCCGTCTGGCCACCACAACTTTGACCGAGCAGCCCCCTCCAAGGGCAACAGCTAGGGGAATCTACCTTACTCACCCACTGACCTCATAGAAGGACTTTCCGATCTACGAAGTTAACATGCCCATATAAGGCCTAGACACGAAAGTATTTAACGGCGCTTGTCGGGATTCGATCCGAGTACCCCAGTCCGACGCGCTACAGATAGACTACCTCTGTCACATGATATAGTGGTTAGCGTCTAGCGCTTCCATGCAATGAACTAAGGTTCAAATCCCGAGTATAGCTTGGACGTTCCCATGTTGTCCTCTCATAGGGAGCAATGTTGGATCACGTAAATGGTGCTGCTATAATAAGGTAGCCAACAAGATTTCGCTTCATATAGTGTCAATGTCTTACGACAAGTGTTTTCCCATTATAAAAAATGTACATATTGGTAAACGATAAAAGCTTTTTATTCTGTTACTGCATTCCTCCTTTTACCTGCATGAAACTTCTAGAGAAAATGCACAACTTCATAAAATCCACAATATAAATTCAAATCGGCATCTAGTTTCACACTTTATCGTTGCGTTTGTAAATTGTACACAGAGACAATCCAAACCTAGTGTTCACGGCCTCAAAAATAACTATGATTATTTGTTCGACATTAGTTGCTAATTTGAATTTTGATAGCGGATTTTAAGTAATTGTGGGATTTTAGTTTATTGATATTTTTCCTAAACGATAAAACAATACTTTATGAATCATATTTTGCATTAATAGCGGTTATGATTTTATAGACAGGTCTAAAAAAACTCAATTAAGTTTTCAAAAAAGCAACATTTTTCAAAGCCAGCCAACGAAAGGAAAGCGCACATTTCAAAATTTCAACTACAACTTTCACTCTACATTCAGAGGTCTAAATAAACGAAAAAAAAAAGGGAAAAATAGAAAGAACTTTTCCCTCCCTGGCTCTTTTTTTCTGACGACCAGGCGAAAACTTCCGGACAAATTATCCGGACGGGGCGCTTCCCATTGTTTGTGAATCCGCGGCCCTCCCTAGGCCAATATCCGTTCGATTTCCGGGCCCAAAGTGGCCTGCGGAACACGATCTGTTCGACTAGATCCAGAGACGCGTGCTTGGATAAGGCGAGGGACTCGTTTCACGGATATCGCATGTGAAAGGGGTTCTTTCTCTCACATTTCTGTTGGCCTATTTATTAAATTCCTTTGTTTCGCTCTCTCTTTCTGGGCGAGATTTTGTTTACATATATACTGGGCGTTACATGGTAGTGGGCTCAGAGAAATGTTATACTTAGAATGCAGTTCTGATTGACACTGATGTGCTTATTTCTTTCAATAGAATTCTGTGAATATGTCGTACAGGAGGCAGCAGTGCCATTAGATTTTACTGACTTTGGACATACAGTTGAACCCCGTTATAGTGAACCCGGTATATAACGAACTCACGGATATAACGGACGAAAATTTTGGTCCCGCCGTTTTCCTATTGTACGTAATTTAATTAGTATTGTGTCAGTTTAATGTAATAGATTTTTGTCGATTTAAGCCCGTCTGCACACGGAGAAACTCAATAGAAACTGATAACTGACTCAAATCACAAACCAGTCCGTGATGAGTCGCAACCTATGTAATTGACCTATGTATTGTACCTATGTATTGTAACCTATGTATTGTAATACAAACCCGTCCGACGGGTTTGTAACCAGTTGCGTCGTGTGCGTGGCTCCATTCAATTACATAGGTTGCGACTCATCACGGACTGGTTTGTGATTTGAGTCAGTTATCAGTTTCTATTGAGTTGCTCCGTGTGCAGACGGCCTAATTCCTTAATGACCATTTTTAATAGATTTTATCATTTTTAATTGCATCATTATTGAAAAAACATTGCAACTAATGAGTTATATATTTTGTGAACTCTAGCATTTTTCTTAACGGTTCGGATAGCGAACCACCGGATAAAGCGAACAAAACCTTTGGTCCCTTGAAGTTCGTTATAACGGGGTTCGACTGTAGTTGCACTGTGTATCTTTTGAGCCTCCTGTTTTTGTGAAAGAATAACTGAACATGGTAATATAACGATCGTTTATTTATAACAATAGTTAAAAATAAGCTATGTATTCCAGCTAAAATTTTTATTCAAAAACAATAAAATCGGCAATTTTATTGCTTTTATTTACGTTTCCTTTTAGTCCGTTATTTCGTCTTAATTCATATTTTTAACAATATTGGTATTCAATCAAAATTTTTAAAAATCTTTATCTAGTGGCAAATATTAAATAAAATTTTATCAAGTATTTTAACTTATCGCATGAAAACACAATTAATTAAAAAAAATTTGAGAATTTTAATCAATTTTATATACACATGTATTTTATTACTTAAGCTATGTCTGCTTTAGCCCTTTGTATTTAACCCACTGCCTCGTTACCGCACAGCACGGTGGGATAAGGGAAAATTAAAGAATCTTTCATACATCAATTTTTCCCCTACCTGTGTTTCAATAAGCTGAAATATATTTTTCAATATCTGACGATTGTTATCTCTTGTTCTTAAAGAGTAAAAAACCTGTTTAAAAAAAAAGCATCGAAAATCAAAATTCTACTTTTAAAAAAAATTTAACTCTTAGAGTTAATTCTTTCCATTGAGTCCTTGTTTCTCAACACAATATGAATGACGTAATTAAGATTGACAAAAATCTAGTGTCATCTATGCTTCTGACGTTACGGATGACCAAATATAGAAGAGGGTTGAGTCTGAGGCTCGGTAAAAATTACTTGCATTCTAGCTAGACAGTGAGTTAGGTTTGAGCCTTTTAAGATAATTTTCATGTATTTTTCTTTTTATCGGAAAGACTTTGGCCGAGTGCCTAGGATGCTACAATCGGTCCCAGTATTTGTGGGTTCTAATCCCTCTTAGCATGGATGCTTTAAATGTAAGTCTAACTAGCTCCTGTGTAGAAAAAAGTGACCTTACTAACTACGTGCAGCAAAACTGACCAACCAACCATCTCTCTTTTATGTATTTCTTGTAGGGAATTGTCACCGAGGGAAAAAAAAGCTAATTCTGAACTTACTTTCTTGAAGATTTGAGGAAATTTTAGTTTGATGTTTCACTTTAAAAAACTAATGAAATAATTTAACCATATTGTCTCTGTGCTTTGATGTCCTCTTAAAAACCCAACAGTACAATCAGGTCCGAGGTAGCCTACTGGTAGAAAGCCGGGCTTCAGCCTGGGGGTGCTCAGTTCAAATCTCGACGAACGCGATTTAATACCATCCCGTCTAGGTCGGATAAGGGTACGTTAAATCCATATACCGGAAAGTCTTTCTATGACATCAGTGGGTGGGAGAAAGTATGAACTTCCAGATGTTGCCCGTGGGGTTGCTTTGCCAAAATTGAGGTGGCACCGGGCTAAAGTTGGACGCAAGACAGCAGAGTTATCTGATTTCGAGAAAGGTGTAGTCGTTTGGTATCACAGAAATGGCCAATCCTTAAGAGACATATCTAACGAGCTAAATTACCCAAAATCGACAGTAGCCTATGGGGATCAGAAGTGGAAGGTGAACGGTGATTGTCGGAATGTGCCCCAAGTCGGCAGACCCACGAAACTGGGAGACCAACGGGTGTTGTTCAGAGAAATTCGGAAGAACCGCACCCAACCGATGGCCCACATACTCCAGGAGTTTCAACCGGCATCCGGGAGTGTTGGTTTGAAGAATACCATCCGTAAGGAAGCCCATCTGCTTGGTTTTATGTTCGTGCTGCCGCCCGTACGCCTTTAATCACAAAGTCCAACCGCGCTGCTCGGTATATGTGTGCAAAGCACGTCGAAAGTGGACCGTAAATCAGTAAACGGGTTCTCTAGAGCAACGAATCAAGGTTCACCCTCTACCGTTCGGATGGCAGGATCTGTGTCTAGCGTCTGCCTCGAGAACGCCTCCTGCCAGAATGCATTGTGCCCACAGTAAAGTTCGGCGGAGGTGGAATTATGGTCTTTGGGTGTTTCTCCTGGTATGGACTGGGACCCTTCGTCCCAATTCATGGTAATCTCAATGCTGACGAATGCTGCCCAATTATGGACAGTGTGATTCCTATGTTGTGGCAGTTTTACGGGTTGGACCCATGTTACTTCCAGGACGACAACGCCAGCTGTCATGTCTCGAGGTCCACCATGGATTGGTATGGAGACAATGGGGTTAACCGAATGGACCGTCCTGCCCAGAGCCCAAACTTGAATCCTATTGAGAACCCCTGGGATGAGTTGGATCACCAAATAAAGGGGTGCAATAATCGTCCAAAATAGGTGAAAGAACTTACATGTCTTCTCCAAGCCGAGTGGAAGAAAATACTACTACCGTCATTCAAGGACTTGTGAAAAGCATGCCTCGGAGGGATGAGGCTGTAATGAGGCCTCTCGTGGATGCTCTACCAACTACTGAATATGAATAAATTTTGTTTTTCTTTCCTATCACATCTATTTCAATCAATATATATATATATATATATATATATATATATATATATATATATATATATATATATATATATATATATATATATATATATATACTTACTCAGGGCATCGAGTTCCTCTCGTAAATTTCGAACTATACGATTAACTGAATACCTAGCACATGATACTTCACTAGAAACTTACCCTAGCAGGACAGAGATGCGTATTTTATTTCCGTGGGGAAGAAGAGAATACGCAGAATTTAAAGAAATCGTCAATACACTCTGCGCTCGAACAGGAGATTCGGTGTCGCATGCTCATTTCATGTTGACCCACCAGCTAACATGAAAAGGAGAGTGTTGTTTGACTATGAATGGGCGATCACGTGACTCGGAGAGAGCGTACTCGTGGCACGTGACCGCCGTTTCACGCGAACTTATGTGTCGCCGGGAATCGGTGCGTGGGGAGGAGGAAAAAAAAAAGTTCGGATCGAGTCTGGGTGTCGAGTTACGTGCTGAAGGGACGGTGCTTTGTGGAAAATTACAAAGCAGAACCTCAAACCACGTGAACGGCTATGCGTCGGTTTGTACCCGTGACGAGAGGGGGAACCTCTATGAACTTTTTATTTCAGATGGAGAAAGTAATTTTTTCCAGTTTGGGTAGTTTTGTTCCATACCGATATCATTACTCATACGTTTATTATCATACGTTACTCTCTTTTGTTGCTTGCCAGTATTACTTCTCATACGCTTACCTGAAGGAAAGGAATAACTACGTTACACTGATTTTATGGTTACACTTGCATACACACATACATACATATAGCAATAATTTAATTTCTGTATATTGGGTCGTTACATAATTATTGGCCAATTCCTGCAATGCTAACTTGAAGAGCCGATTACAAGGGACGCATCGGAGTACCATACCCGCTGCAAAGTGAATGAGTTCAGTTCACTTGTCCAAAAAGGTATTTCAGCTAGATCAAAATAATTTGTAGGTAGCAGCGCGATGTAAGATTAGTGATTTTGCAAGAATGCAAACTTGGATGTAATGTGTCCGAAACGGTTGTCAGTATCAGCAAAGCGTGAGGTTTAAACACGGCGAGTGACAGAACTGTCCGCAGACAGGTTTCAAAGTTCCGTGCCGGTGATGTTAACATAGACCATGAGCCCGCAACATGTGTCCCGGTTGTGTGTGAAACAACACAGTTAAGGCAGAAAGTGTAAGAAAAATCAACTTCCACAGTATATGAGTTCAGTTGCCGAACTTATATAACCAGCGACACTTGGCAGCTAAGGGCAAGGTTGAAAACTTGATATCTGGGCTCCACACGAACTGAATTAATAGCAGCAGAAACGGTATCTGGAAATATTCATTGTCGTCCAAAAACGTAAGGCTAGTGCTCCCTTTCTGCATAGGATCCTTACGGTGGTTAAAAATTGGGTGTTTTATGAGAAGAGGAATCGAACAGCACAGTGGCTCAATAAATGGAAACCACAGAAACAAATGTCCAAACCTGGCTTGCACTCACAGAAGGTTCTGATCTCTGTGTGGTGCATTATGAGTTTTTGCCGCATCACTAAACAATCAAAACTGACGTGTACTGCCATCTGGACGAATGTCACCAGAAATTATGCAACAAGCAACCGTCGCTAGTCAATCATTTCGTCCCATACTCTGCCTGATGGGGCACTACCGAATGGGAAGCATGCAAAAAAATATAATAATAATGATAATAATAATAATAATAATGATAATAATAATAATAATAATAATAATAATAATAATAATAATAATAATAATAAATCAAAAAATCAAAGCCTTGGGAGTACAAGGTCCTTCCTCATTTTCGTATTCGCCAGACACGGATCCCTGATGCCGCATTTACACATTCGCGATCGCGCCACCTTCAAGACATTAGCGAGACATTAGTCATGCTCCTGCATCGACGGGAATGACCGTTCTCACATTCGCGCCTCTTGTTGTCATTTGTGCTTGCGTCAGCCATTCGTCTGACATCTGGAGCCATTCGCCCCTTTGACTCGTGCCAGAAAAGCGCCACGATTGGCGAGGAGAAACGGCGAGTACACCGTTTATACATTCGCCCCCCGCTATTCCACTCGCCGTTATCGCGACTGTGTAAATGCGGCGTGAGATTTTTCACATGTATATATATATATATATATATATATATATATATATATATATATATATATATATATACATGTATATATATAAATGTATATATATAAATGTATATATATATATATATATATATATATATATATATATATATATATATATATATATACACATGTATATATATAAATGTATATATATAAATGTATATATATATATATATATATATATATATATATATATATATATATATATATATATATATATATATATATATATATATATATGTACAGCATGATATAAGCAATAAGTGAAGCGTTAAAAGTCGTACTTTATTAATCTTTACAGAAATATGTAAATAGAAGGGCTTAGAATTGAAAACGTTAATGACTATAAATAGCTACAGAAATTTGGTCCTTATCTGTTCTTTTGTAAGTTTGTTTATTTTTACAATTTTATTTCATTATTTAATCATTATTCATCACAATCAGAATCAAACTCAATGTTTTATAGCATGTATCTATTTAAGTAACCAACCTTCTCGTCTTTTCCTAAATTTCTCTTCTTGTTTGAGCAAAAATAAACCATCTTAATTGAAAGCAGGGGAAAAAAAAATTTACAACTTGTCTTTCTTTTGTTTGGGTCGTCTGAGTAGCGATTACACTCGTCTGACATTAATCTCGGCATTTGCTTCTGTCTTGTAGCGTTATTGGATCAAGAATCACGCCTAAAAAAGTGTGGATTACAAGCGACAAAAAATCATTAGCTCTGATTAAGAGCGACGTAATCCGATTAGTGGTGCTTAAAAATGGCCGTCTTTGCCAGTAAAAATGTCTTCTCTGCATGGATACTATTGCTGGAGCAAAAACATCGTTGCGGTGTCGAAGCAGAAAGGCGATTTTCCTTTATACCAAATCAATAACTTACTTGTGAAAGAGGAGTTAGACATGCAGATTTACATAAATTTGTGATTTGGCACGTTCACAAGAGTGTAAAGAATGATCATGAGATCTATAAAGGGGCCAACTCTTTTAATGAAAATAAATTTAGTGATATACTGTTTTTTCTCTTGATTAACACGTAAAATATCTAATTTATCTATATGTTGTTTCCGATTTGGCACATATAAACATTACAGAGTACACTTGAATATGGATGCTTGTCCACAGATGTGTTATTTGGCATATTTCTAGGAGCAGAATTCAAGATTCACTAAACTCCTGATCATTTATTCAGCAGATTACCCTGGATTTTCATACCTAAACAGTTAGAAATAAATACTTATTATCCTAAAGAATGTTATATGACTCTTAAACAAAGGAATTCAACAGACTTTTTCTCGTAGAAAAACATAAAATCAGTTTTGTAAAAAATTTATTAAATGAACCCCATTAAAATTTTTATCTATAGTTAGTTTATCAGGGGAACACTTGAGGATTTTTTAAAAATGGATTTATAAATACAAAACAGCCTTTGATAAATCGGGATATAAGTATTCTATTTAAGGCAATTTCCGGAAATAAAAAAAGTTTTAAAATGTAATTAAATAAGAGATGGTAGAAGTTACATTTTTGAAAAGTTATAAGCCTCCTCTTTTCCTTCAGTAATTCTCTAAATTAATATCTTAAATCTTACGAAAAAGCAGCCAAATGATATCAGATCACCTCTAAATAGGCTATTTAGTAGTTATGTTTTAGTAGTTGTCATGTATGTTTGTAGCCGTCTGGAATCTTATTTAAACTGTAGATCAAATTTTAATTTGATGCTCTTTATGCTTACGAACCACAGGATATATATATGTATATATATATATATATATATATATATATATATATATATATATATGTGTGTGTGTGTGTGTGTATGTATGTCTTTATATATATATATACACTCATGGACAAAAAAATTAGCGCACCAAGAAATAATTGCGGGATTATAACGAAACTTGCAATGAAGGTACATGTCGAGGAGATAAGCAAATGATTAGAAATGCAGAGTGATTGCGCATTACGTATAGCCGGTAGAGGGCGTTGAACATCGTACTCTGTGGAGTATAAAACAGGGAACCAAAGCTTGTTTGATTGTGCTGAATCATTTACAAAGGAAGAGCTGAGATAGACATGCCATTACGCCGTGTTCGAAGACAATATAAGCAGTTGTCGCAGTTTGAGAGGGGGAGAATGGTCGGGATGATGGAAGCTGGGTGGTCAGCTAGGCGAGTAGCTCGTCAATTAGGCCGCTCTGATTGTGTTGTGAGGAGGTGTTGGGACCAGTGGACCCGAGAGATGTTATGTACACGAAGACCAGGCTCAGGACGCCCTCGACAGACCAGTCGTCGAGAAGACCGCCACATCGTAAGAAATGCACGCGTACAGCCAACTGCTTCATCGGCCGCCATCCAGGCACAGGTAGCACCTTCACTAGGGGCCTCTGTGTCTTCTCGAACCATACGAAGGCGCCTGGCTGAAGGACAGTTGGTATCGCGGCGCCCATTACGTGTGCTGCCCTTGACGCCCACCCATCGACGCCTCCGTTTGGAGTTTTGCCGCGCACGAGGAAACTGGGCTGCAGGGGAATGGAACCAGGTCGTCTTTAGCGACGAATCCAGATTCAATCTCGGCAGTGATGACAATCGTGTTCGTGTGTGGAGAGCCCGTGGTGAACGATTCAATCCTGCCTTTGCTGTACAGCGACACATCGCTCCCACAGCTGGTGTGATGGTATGGGGTGCCATTGCCTACAATACACGGTCACCCCTAGTATTGTTCCGTGGCACCATGCCAGCCCAGCGGAATGTTCATGAAATCCTGCAACCACATGTGTTGCCACTCATGCAACGGCTCCCAGGAGCCATTTTTCAACAAGACAATGCTCGGCCTCATACGGCAAGGGTGTCACAAGACTGTCTCCGCACTGTTACTACCCTTCCTTGGCCTGCCCGATCCCCAGATTTGTCTCCAATCGAGCATATCTGGGATCATTTGGGACGGCGAGTTGGGCATCCCACGAGTTTGAACGAACTAGAGGCAAGGTTACGGCAAATATGGAACGAAATGTCTCAAGACATCATACAGAACTTGTATGACTCAATGCTCGATCGTATCGCATCGTGCATTCGCGCTAGAGGGGGTCCAACGGAGTATTAACTCCTCTGTTCTTTTGCCTTTTTCTCTGAAATAAATTATCCTTTTTCTTTGATTTTCTTATCATTTACTTATATCAAAATAGTCATTACGTATGTAAAATTTCGTTTCATTTTGACGACTCCTTCTTGGTGCGCTAATTTTTTTGTCCATGAGTGTATATATATATATATATATATATATATATATATATATATATATATATATATATATATATATATATATATGTATATATATATATATAAGAAATGGGTTTAAGGTTGTTAGATATAAGCGTAGGATGAAATATCAAGAAAAACACCATGTATGTTACTCTAATAGACTTGCTCTTTCGTCAGTACTTTAATTTATTTAATCGGTGCTTCAATATTACCTGAAATATGTCTCATTTTGTGAAACGATATTGAGAAATATCTTGTATGTCTTAGGTCATGTTAATGTTTCGTATTGTTTACAGTTAAATAACATTCTTGTAGTTTGGCAATATACATACACATGGCGATTAAAAAGTTCCATATATGTTTTAAACAAATGCGGAGGCACTTGTAATCAAACATTCGTCTATACTACGCCGCAGTTTTGCTGACCATTTTATTATGGGAGCACCATATAGGCGGACAGCATTACCCCCTATGAAGGGACAACACAAACGAAGGCATTTTTTGGTAGCGCAACGCCGGGATTCGATCTGAGCACCCTCAGCACCGAAAACCAGCTCGCTGTACCACAGGGCCGCCACAAGCCCCAGTTCTATATATGTGCATTCTCCGACCTTGATTAAGAGAAAGATAAGTACTCTGGACTGGATTTTTCCCAAATAAGGGGGAGAGAGGCAAGTGAATCAAATAATTTCCAACCGATAAAAATATATCATTATCAGGAATCATTTCCTTTGGGGGCTTTTACCAACAAACTAAATGAAAAAGTTAGAGCTGAAACTTTTCATTAGTAAAATTGAAAAAAGTAATCACTAATTTGTATCATTAAGGCTAAAAAGGAGGAAAAATCAATTCTTTAATTTATCGGAGGAGCCCATGTTTGTCTGCTGCTTTCCAGTCTATAACTGAAGGCCATTTAGTATGCCGTTCTTTCAGACACTGTGGTCATGTTTTTTAGCTCCTTGAGGGAAAGACCGACTTGTTTAATTCAATTTTTTCCTGTTTCCCCTGTTTAATTCTAATATTTTAGTGCTTTTTATCAATCTACATATCACTGCTCTTATCACAGGTATATTGTATTTTTTTATCATCTTTATATATCATTGTTTTTAATCACTTATATATCATTGTTCCTCTCACATTTTATGTATCATTGTTCTTTATCAATTTTATATATCATACTTTTTTATAATTTTTATTTATCATTGTTTTTATTTACTTTTCAAGTCGTTAAAGCAACAATATACCCTAATATACGTAATTTTTACTGCCCTAGGATTGCGTTTGGCCTGCCCCGTCTAGACCTTGAGCCCAAAACCCCAAAACAACCGCTCATCCTTTTGGGAAAATTTGGTTACTATTTAGCTAATACTTCATTTAATTTATGCTGTTTATCTGGGTTTTATACGCCATGGCTATTATTTCACGCAATTTGACATGGTTCGTATTGAGTGAGAAGTTTTACATCTGGGATTATGTATCTGGAATATATATCTGGCTCATAACTCTTATATCTATTCATCTGGAATAATAGTTCAGTGTACATTCTACCTTTTAGTATTCAACTCAGCTTGTCAAATACAAAATGGGGATATGGCGAAATCTCTTAACCGTCGACAAATGTGTATAATATACAAGTAGAATAAAGAGTTTTTCTGTAAATGCTAAGTGTCGATGTTTGTTATGTTGATTCACGAAAGTCGTCGTATACACTGTTTAGTGCTTACGTCTCAAACTACCCCTGCCTGGGCCTTGCATTTAAAGTCCGGCCAAGATATAGATATTTCTGTACTATCTTCGCTCATAAGGAGTAAAGTGGTCTCCTCTTCTGGGGGTTAGTATAATAAAATAGCTAACGAAACCCTCGATGTACGTAGCCGAATGTTTTTAGGATACATGCTTGTCATTTTAAACGAAAAAAAATCCAACGATATCTATTTTTGTTTCATATCAATTAGAAATCGGGTAAAAGCAAGCCTAAAATGCAAGAACAAGCCTCTTCAAATCACGAGTCTCTTTCCAAAACTTCTTTCAAGATAAGGAAATTCCGATAAAAAAAATTTTACTTGCAGTTTTAAGTTTTTTTTCAATTAATCTAACATTTCTCTCAGATAAAGTGTTTCACGGTTTATTTGTACTAATGATGAAACATACATTCGGATTAATTGAAAGGAATATTTTCAACCTTTACTGAAAGACGATAGAATTTTTTAAAGTCAGCGGTCATTTCTTTAGGTGTTTCTCAATCATCTCGATTTTATTGCAACTTGAAGAAATAGTTCATGATTTATTTTTTGATTTAGAAAGGATTATTTCAGTAAGTCCTTAAGGAATATTCCTTCAAAGAACACAGCTCTAACATCAAGTAGTGGTAATGAACTCGAAATCCTTGCTCTTCTTATTAATTAGGCACTGGCACTTCATATCGATCTAAAAACTGTTTTTTTTAAATGGTCTTCCAAAATTACAGATGCTGGCCAGAAAATTGCGGTCATGTTTGTAAGGGTATTTCAGTAATGTCACAGACAATATATTTTACGTCCTCAATGTATTTTAACGGAAACTGACACATACCCTGGGTTACCGGCCACAGACTGTAATTAAGGGAAGAAAAATTTTACAGTAAGTGAAATCTACACTGAACACCTGATTATCCGTCTTTATTGATACAAAGGTTTCTTCACCGAAAGCTGACAAATATGGATAATCTGTATACAATGTAAAGTGAACTGTGTAAACGTTTTTAAAGGATCACGTGAATTTTTTAGACAGAATTCAGTAAAAATTATACAAAACTTAACGTAATTTTTTAGCATTTTTCACCCTTATATTCTGTTCCTTTGTTTACATTCTTCTCGAAAATTTGTATTTCTTTATTATTTTCTTTTTTCCTACGTCTCAAATGATCAATAAAATGTTCAAATTGCTTGTGCATTATCTGTAATTCCGAGTATATTCTTCAAGAGAGAGAGAGAGCCCTTTAGTATTTGAACCTGAGCAAATCAATTTAACGGCATTCGTCAGACAGAAACTGTATTAGTTCATTTAGTTCCACTACGGTAAGAAATGTGACTTAAAAGCTATCTCAAAAAAATCAATGGAGTGTGTTTCAAAGGATTTAAGTTTAAGGCTGCTATGTACTAACCCCATTGGATTCGCTTACCTCAATGTTAACCTATGGAGAAAATTTGTCCACGGATTGCCGACTTGGATTCAAAGATTTTTTTAAAAATATTGTACTCCGTCATAGAGAAAGAAATTTTACATTTGTGTACATTTTTCGTTTTTTTTTAAAAAAGCAATTAATATTTTAAAATTTAAATTATTCGGGGAAAATCTGGTATAGTGTGTTTTAAACGCTCATAAATTCCTTCGGTGGACGAAATTTATAAAATGAATCCTGTAGCGCTTTGCAGAAAAGTTCAGGCTATCTGACAATACCAATTTTATTTGATTACCAGCATTTATGTACCTGTAAATAGTTGACAAAAATATATTTTAGATAAAAAATTTGGGGGCAGAGCTTAACCCCCCCTATAGAGAGAGAGCCATTACAATCCCTCAAAATGTCAATCCTAAGGGGGTGGAATTCTCGAACTGTCAACTGGACTCTTCCCACCACAAGAGTCTTCAAGAAGAGGAAAAGGGAAATACGATTTTTTCTTAGTTCATAGCAACCTTAATGATTCAGATATAAATTCTGTGTAACCACACTTGCTCAAAGAATGGTACTACTACCCTGAAAAATATGTCTTGCTTTATTGGAGAAAAATGAGCATTATGATATGAAGATGGATGATTATGAGAAGATGACGAGCACCATTCGTTGATCCTTCAAGTATCACATGTTGACCTAAACTTGTCTTGTGAATGCGGCCGGATTTTTACAGAAGGACAAAATAATTCCACAGTTCGAACTAAAGAATCTGGTTGCAAGTTTTCCTCGGCTGACCTCACATGCTTCATCTTTCTTTCACTGCCAAAAGTGTGAACACGGAATCATTGGATCTTATACACCCAGTGGCGTAGTGAGGGGGGTGGGGGGTGGAAGGGGGTATATCATGCATGGGCTCTACTTTCAGAGGGGTGCCAAATGGTTCCCAAGACCATGGAGGAGGGCGTCAGTTATACTCGCTACGCCACTGTATACACCCTCTACTGTTTTATTCTAGATTCTCTGTGATCTTTTCATTTTTGGAAGCGATGTTGGCGTGGACGGGAGCAATAAAATGCTAGTGTAAGCTTAACCGACCATAATTTCCAACTTCGTATTGTATCTGGTGCATGGTTTTGTCTGAAACGAACTCCTCACTATTGCTAGCTATGTTAACTTTCCCTTCACTGCGTTTGTTAGATTTCTCCTTCACTCCCACCTTCATTGTCACCATCGTCGTTTCCCCATTTGATTCCTGAAGTATCTAAAATTCTACGAACCATGTAAGGCAAAACTAATAACGGATATTATACTGCTTTTGAATCATTCACATACTGTTTCGATGGCTGCCGGAATTATCTACTCTACCACTGATAATAAAATGAAATTGGGACATTATTAAAATGTAAGTAACACTAATCTGAAAAAATCAGCCGGACACAAAAGTCATTAGAAAATTAAATGATTTAGTCATGTAGAAGAACAAGAAACATGAAGGTAATGGTGAATAGTCTATTCCCAATAGCTAAAGAGACATGTTCGACATTTATCTTTCTGATCTGGTATGCCGGATTTTAATTCTGCGGACTTCCGGAATGATTAGACGGGCGTCACCTTCCAGACTGTACCGCTCTGCTTGGGATCTCGATAGAAGCCTGTTAGTGAGAAACAAGTTGTTGTTTTATATGGTCTAATGGCAAATGATGGTTTAATGGGTTTTAATATTTTTTATTTTGTGCTTGGTTTTTTGCATTTTTTTAGATCAATTTTTTTGTAAACCCCTGCCATTTGAAATAAAAAACAAACACAATACTCATATAAATTTCCTGGAGGTAACGACATGTTATAGTCAGCTCTGTGTGGTCTTTCCTAACATATTACCATTATTAGTAGTAATATAAAACCTTCGTTATTTAATTAATGGTAGTGTAGATTATTGAGAAATTTAACATTTTCTCCTGTTACAAGGCTTTTAAGTAATGCAAATTTATTGGGTTCGATTAGCGTGAGAAAAATTTTGGAGGTGTATAAAGCCCGTAGCAGAATAGCTAACGGTAAGAACATACAAGTTGTCCGAATGCAAATTGATAAGAATTATTTGATTGTTGATTTCATTGCATTGTAACTTATTTTGCATTCATCTGACTTCTACAGACGTTAAACCAATCATAGGATCTTCTGATTGCAGAATCTTACTTCCTTCAACTGGTTACTTCATTTTAATCCCCGGATTCATGCCCGAAATTCAAATAGTTGTCTAGAAAGAAATCGGAAGAACGAATTTTTAATTTTCCTTCTCAGATCTCAAAACAAACAAAAAATATTCTTAGACTAACGAATCCCTAAATAAAATTTCTTTTAGGATGAATCAGAATGTCGTCAATACCACAACATCTGGATTCAGGTATGGAAAATAGGTGATGTACCGTTTAGGCAAGTCCCGTGATAACTACCCTTAAAAGTCATCATCAAAGGAAATCACGTTAAAACAGCGCTTGCATGGATAGAATTTTAAACCAATGTTAGTTTTCAGGGACAAAAATTGAGTTGCTTTTGAGCAATATCAAGCTTAGTTCATCTAAATAAGTACGTCTGTCAAAACATATCTCAACCAATATTACAGATCACTTTCATTGGAGTTATTCATGGCAATTTTTTTTAATCTTATCTCAAAAATCATTAGATGCATGCCCTTATACTTCATGACGATGCTAATCTATTACTGTCAACAGCGCTCCAGACCAAATCAAACAATTAAAGCAAGGACATCCCATGCGAAATCGAAAACGAAGAGAATCCTTAATATGCATCATTAAAACGGAGGGGATTAAAAAAAACGATAACGATTGATCCATTGTATGGAACGGTGGAAAAAAACCCCTCTAGTAATTCTTTCAATAAACGAACTTCTCAATTACTTTTTCTTCGATACAGTTCGCACAAAACATTCACGCGAACAGCTCTCTCCGGCCTTTTGAGACCGGCCAAAAGATCAAACGCTGTCGGCTTTCCCTAATGGTAGGTCCATCCACACGCGAGACTTGTTTGCCAAAGGCGAGATGGACCTGGGTTTGCTGACCACCGATGTTGACTTTTTATCGACTTATTGCCTTTTCGCATCGCAACCTCATTTCCTCCCGAGACCTGAAGACTCCGAGAGTTATTGTTTATTTTGGATGACTTTTTTTTTATACTTTTCCCCTTGCACGTACTTTTTTTTTTATCGTGATATCGTTTATCTGTTACGAGGTGGGGCAAATCGCTTTGCATGTATAAATTATCGGAAAAAAGCGGCACATAATACGCACGTGAGATGAAATCGATAGGAATAAATGTTACGAGAACTTAGAGAGAATAATTTACTACTATAAAAGATGTTCCGGTGTCAAACGCTTTTTTTCGCTCTAGTTTTTGTGACGGCGCAATTGTTGTTTCCTGTGTGTTACACAAGCAGATACAATTCGACGAAAGCACTATCAGAATTGTAATGCAGTTTATTATAGATCCTGAAAATTAATACAAATTAATCTTTTTACATTTGCAACGTGTACTTGTGAAGTTGTGCAATATGTACTGTTATTATGAATATTGATGTTTACACAAATTCTCGAAATCCGAGAAAAGTTTTTAATTTTTATTTTTATTTTCTAGTTCCCGGGAATTTACAAAAAAATTATTTAAAGTATCAGAATTTTTTCTATCGGAATGTGAGATCACGTAGTTTTCGCGGTTTAATTAGACTGATTTTTAATTTTTTTTTCGGTGTCCTGGAAATTTATCAAAACTTTACGAAGTTCGACGAAAGCAGTATCAGAATTGCAATGCAGTTTATTATAGATCCCGAAAATTAATACAAATTAATCTTTTTACATTTGCAACGTGTACCTGTGAAGTTGTGCAATATATACTGTTACTATGAATATTGATGTTTGCACAAATTCTCAAAATCCGACAAAAGTTTTCAATTTTTATTTTTATTTTTTGGGTCCCGGGAATTTACAAAAAAATTATTTAAAGTATCAGAATTTTTTCTATCAAAACGTGAGATCATGTAGTTTTCACGGTTTAATTAGACTGATTTTTTTTTTTTTTTTTTTTTTTGGTGTGTGTGTGTGTGTCCTGGAAATTTATTAAAACTTTACGAAGTTCGATGAAAGCCCTATCAGAATTGCAATGCAGTTTATTATAGATCCCGAAAACTAATAGAAATTAATCGTTTAACATTTGCAACGTGTACCTGTGAAGTTGTGAAATATATACTGTTATTATGAATATTGATGTTTACACAAATTCTCGAAATCCGAGAAAAGTTTTCAATTTTAATTTTTATTTTCTGGGTCGCGAGAATTTACAAAAATTTAATTTAAAGTATCAAAATTTTTTCTATCGGAATGTGAGATCACATAATTTTCGCGGTTTAATTAGATTGATTTTTAATTTTTTTTCAATGTCTCGGAAATTTATTAAAACTTTATTTTTAAAGTTTCAAAATTTTATCTATAGGAATGTGAAATGAAACAGTGTCCGTTATTTAGTTTTAATGATTTTTATTTTTTATTCAGTTTCTGGTTTTATTTTCCAGCTCTCGGAAATTTGCTGAAATTTTACTGAATTTTTTAGAATTTTATCTATCAGAATGGGAGATCCCACAATATCTATGATTTAATATAACTGATTTTTATTTTTATTTAGACTTTTATTTTTAATTTTCAGGTCCCGGAAATTTACTAAAACTTTACCTAAAATTTCAGAATTTTATCCATTAGAATCTGGTTTTCACAGCTCAGTTCGGTTGTAAAATGATGTTCAACTGTACTTTACATATCTTTAATGTATGTTCATAGATATTATAGGTCACTTTTACATTTACCACAAACATTTAACAGAAGGTAAATAAATATTTTTATTTTACAAAACTTGTCATCATAGTAATTTGTTTTAAAAACTATTGAGGTTTAAAAAAAATTATTTTATTAAAGGATACTTAAATTTTTTTGTAAAATATAGAGTCTTGTAAAATGTTTTTTCTTTGTACATTTTTCAGTAAAAATTAATATTTTCAATAAATTAATATTATCAGTCTAGTAACGGAGAGTTATCGAAATTTATTTGAAAACAATTTCAACGTAAATCATATGTAGCATTTTACACAGACAATTTGAGATGAATTAATCTTTTCTTATTGCGGTTTGAACATAATCATGAAGATTTACTGAAACATAATTAAAAGTGCATAAATTCATTTACTCATAGTGAAATTTTAAAGAAATTTGTTTTATTATGTCTCTACTCATTTCAGGGCTCCATATTCTTACAATGATGGCACTATAACTTGGTTTTAACTTATTATGATAGTCTACGGATAAACAACATGAGATTTATTGCAGCTGCATACCATTTCGTGATAGTAAACTTTTTCTTAACTGCAGCCCATGCGTTTCAAAGAACATACGAAATGCAGTTCTCCTCAAATCTTAAAATCAGATCAAAATGACCCATGATTAAAGTAAAACTTGATTAGTAAAGAAACCCTATTAGTAAAGTAAACTTTACTAATATGGTACAGAATAGAACTATTTAATGAATGAGTATTTACTGAACTCGCAAATACTGGAACACCCTTAAAGAAGTTAAGAGTAAACTTAAATTCCAACCTCAGACAACTCAGCCCGGTGTAGAAAGGCATGTATCCATTGCCTTTAATAGAATGTTATTCCCAGCAGAGCTTCTGACAGCTGCTAGTAAGAAATTCGTACCAGCAAACTCACAAAAGCACATAGACCTGCAAGTGCGTGCATCCGTCCCGGCGCAAAAGGCTTTGTGGGAGGGGTGAAGGGGGCGGGGGGTCCGTGCAAACTAACACGCATATTCTTTGAAGTGGAAGTTAGAGCCGCCGATGTGCGATGATAAACGCCGAAGTTATACTCCAGAAAGACGTGGTGGAGTTCGATTAAAACGTGAACATGGTTTCAAAACAGGTGTTAACGGAAATGAATATTTTGCATTATTAGCGTCTGTCAGCGACGGTTGGATGTTTTTAATCGACTGCAATTCGCAAAACATTAATCACTTTCCAAATGAAGTTCTCATGCCCCCTGTAAAATTATTTACTAGCATCTGTGTGTCGTGCTCTCCAGCTATTCGGGAATGGAATTTCAGAGAGGAATAGCAAAAATCCCTCAAAGTGGTTTTAATTTAAATGTATATATTTTTAGACGCAGTGATGACATCAGTAGATTAAACATCATGTCATCGGTAGTTAAAAGTTAAAAAAGCGCCTTTGCATTTCATTAAATTCGTTTTTAAATTGTTGTAAAAATGTGATAGCAACAAGTATTATTACAACACTTTGATATTAAACACCTTTTCACAGGTTTTAATGGATTAAATATATGAACTGAAGACCATTTTTAAAGATTAAAAAAAATTTCTTTACTCATTTTAAGAATATCTTGTGATACGTACAACTGTAAGAATATATCTATATTTTGAAGTTTCTTCTCCCCTTGTTATTACATACTTATTTTCTTTTCCTAATGAGTTTTAACTAAAATTTATCTTTCCTTTTATCATTTTCTTGGCATTAAGTTTCGCAAGGGCTCGAGGTAGCCCGGTGGTAGCGCGTTGGCTTTCGGTGCTCAGATCGAATACCGACAAGAGTCATTAAATACCTCCGTGTCTACGCCGGATATGGGAACGTTAAATCCGTAGACGGGAAAGTCCCTTTATGAGGTCAGAGAGGGTGAGAGAGGGTACGATCGCCCCAGATGCCGCCCTTGGGAGGTTGCCCTTCGATGCTCGGTCAAAATTGCAATAGCACCTGGCTAAATTGGACTCCGACCCTTGTGGTGTCATTATAAACCGGAGCCATACCCCTTATATGGACCTAATCTGGAATAAATTCCAACCATTCTAATTAGTCCTCGTGTAGCAAAAAAGTGACCATATAGCGCTCACAACCAACCAAACAATGACGTATAAAACCGTTTAACTGTTTATTGGAGAAAGCAGGAAGACAAAAACTATCCGCTCACTAGCAGCAGAGACCTTAAAGCAGAAAGAAACAAACAATAGTCCAGACCAGTGAATTTGACTAAAAAAAAGGATGTCAATGCGAAATTCTCTCTCACTAATTAATATATATATATATATATATATATATATATATACAATGGTACCTCGACTTACGAGTGTCTCGACTTACGACTTTTTCGAGATACGAGCATTCTCTCGGTAGATTTTTTTGCTTCGAGTTACGAGCTAAAATTCGGATTACGAGCAAGCTTCAGATATCCCACCGCTAGATTGAGCAGCGAATGCCATGTTACGTGCTCATCAAATGAGAACACAAGAAGCATATAATATTTACAACCTTTATGTACAATAATTTTACAAATGTATACATATTATTCTGGGGCTACTATCGAGTCTTAAACTGAGATTTTAACACTGAACAATTACCACCCGGGGCAGCTTGCTCTTCCCAAACATGAGTCGCCCTCAGAAACCGAGCAGCGCCCAACCTCTCTCGCAGATAGATAGCTTCAATTCCGTCCCCAACACTGGAACTCCCCATGGGATCTAAGGGATGGGATGACCTTGGTCCTAGGATCGCAAGCGCTCCCCCTTCTGCGGATTCTGAGAAAACGTTCTTCGAATTCTCAGAAAGAAGAATCTGGACATTACAGCCACAGTGAACAATTCAACAATCGCCCAGCTTCCTTGTCACGTTCACTTTAAGAGAGTAGCTGGTAATAAAAGCGAAAGTGGGGAAAGCGGGGCGAAAAGGTCAAAAATCAACGAATAAGATTTAATTTTTCAGTTCAGCCTTTCTCCTCCTCTTCCATAAGCATCTTCCAAGTCTGATCTCCAAGGTAAATGTTGTACATTACACTTAATAAAACAAATTTATTGCAGTACATTCTATTTTATTGCGTTTTTATACAATGTTTGTCGTTTATAAGCACATTTTTCTTATTTAAAAACATGTAACGAAAAATTGCGATGTTTTGGGGAAGCCTGGGACGAATTAATGGCATTTCCATTCATTTCAATGGGGAAAATTGATTCGAGATGCGAGTATTACGAGTTACGAGCTCCGTCATGGAACGAATTAAACTCGTAAGTCGAGGTACCACTGTATATATATACATATATATATATATTATCTTGACAGTTTTTTATTTTTTATACACTTTTTTCGTATGAAAACTAGGGTGTAAGTCTGTAATGAATAAAAAGTAATCTAAGCTAAGATTATTTTTTTCGTGCATTAACCTCCAAAACTGTTTATTCATAAGTTGGGCCTTGTGAGTACTCTCATATATATACGAGTAAGGCGTATGTATCTATCAGTCCATCGACTTAATGACTAGTATATCTATCTTCGGCAATATTTTTGTCCGTTTCAGTCCCACAATGTTGGCGTGAGGGGGTGAAATCACGGGACATACTTCCCCAGTTTCTTCCCTTCGAAAATCATATCAGCTATCTAATTTCCAGGCATGAAAATCCAATTCTGGATCCTGATGATGCTCGGCTCCGTCCCTAATCACATTTTCGGGGAAGGAGGGGGCAGGGTGCACAAAAGTGAGCGAGGAACTGTATCTATTTGGTGCGCCGCGCTTATTCCATCGAATAAGCAATCCGTGCGGGGGCAAACGCTGGGTCAGATTTGCGCCGAATCCTTTTTCACCCCTACTATGGAGACTTTAGTTTCTCTTTTCGGAATTGTTTGTGGTAGAAATACCTTGCTCCCAATCGCAAATCTCGCGATATTGAGAGAAACCTTCAGAAGGTTTATATCATATGCATGCTTTCTTGCGTTTTAAACGTTCATGAAATCTTATTGAAAAGTTTTATGAGTTGTTTCATAATCTTTAATACGGTATGATATGAATATAGGATTAACGTTTCGTAGTTATTAATATGATAATTTAAACGCAATCTTTGCGAACGTATATAATATTCAGATGTACCGTATTTACTCGTGTATAGGCCGCGTGCTTGTATAAGCTGCACCTGAATTTTGATTCAATATTTGGGGAATTTTTTTTCCTGACTTCCGTTGTAGACTCAAAGTACCATCGTTCTTCGAAATGTAGCAATGTCGTATATATCTTAGAGTTCAATGCTCGCCTAACAATATCAGGTACAGCCTTAGCTGATGGTGGTGAAACTACAGTGTAAAAAAGATGATTAAATATGTACACTAGTACACTTAGGAATTATTTCGAAGACAAACTCTTGGGAACTCACAAGAGTTTTATTAAATAGTCCTAAGGTATAATATATACAAATAATAATATTTACAATACACTGAATTGCCGTGAGCATGATACGGTGTAATAGCTTGTAAGGTATATAGATACTAATGTTTTATGGTAGTAAAGTGTTCTAAACAAAAAGGTGCTTACTGTTTTTTATTTTAAAATTCCGCGTATAAGCCGCACCCCATTTTTACCGACCTATTTTATGGAATAAAAATGTGGCCTTTACATGCGTAAATGCGGTATGTAATTTCTACATCCATACATTTAGATACACAAACATGCAAGATAAAAAATATATGCTCTTTTTTAAAGTAATGTATTTATATTTAGTGAAACATTAAATCACAAAATTCAAATTTATATTATTAATTATATCTTCACCTGAAGAAAAACAATCATACTTTATAATGTATGCTTTCCCGATAAAAACCTATTTCTGTACCTAAATCCCTTCGCTTGTAAATGTATTAGGCTTATCGTAGGCAGGCCTACCCAATAAATTTTACTACCCCGTAACGTAGTAATTTCCCGACATTTTGTGGTTTTGGACCACGATTTCTCCCACACTAAGAATCTTTTAATCGGTTATTTTCTAAACTGATCATCTTCTACCCTAGAATTTCCACTTGAAGTGTCTCTGACTCATGCGATGCCTCTATAACGGTGATTCTATAACTTTTTATGTCTGGGTTACCCTTTGGATGATCTTCAGATCCTATGCTCTGAAACGTAAGTAACTCTAGTAAAATACATTCTATAACGGGAATAAGCCTATAGACCGTTCGCTATCCATTCTTGATTAAAGGCTATAGCCGAAATTCTCTGATAATAACTTCCTGCGTATTAAAAGACCATATATTTAATCCCAATTGTGCTTCCTGTCTGCCTGTACTGGTCAGTAAATATCACTTTCATAAAATTAAGGACTTATTCTATAATACTGCCTAAATAAGTATATATATATATATATATATATATATATATATATATATATATATATACAGTGGAATCTCGATCGATCGTTTTCGGATCCATCGTTTTTCCGTATGTGTCGTTCATTTTATCCAGTCCCAACGATCATATTGCTTAGTTAAGGTTCCGCATCTATCGTTTTCCCGCATTTATCGTTCATTTCAATCGGTCCCTTGAAAAACGGTCGATCGAGATTCCACTGTATATATATATATATATATATATATATATATATATATATATATATATATATATATATATATATATATATATTACTTTAATAATTTTGTACCTCAGTTAGAAAATTTAAATTAAGTTCTTCAATCTAGTTCTACTACTCACGTTTGAATGTCTTTCTATTTTCCCATTTTCCTTCATTTTGATCGTTCCTTCGCAGTTCTTTCTATAGTTTGCACAACAGTTTTGTGGAACTTATATTGTACTCTGTTGTGCGCTAGTTCTGTCTGAAGTAGCAATGGGGAGTAATTTCGAGTTTTATTTTCTGTCCTGCACTTAATAACTATACAGTGCTGGAAAACCAATAAAGGCTGCTGTGAACTAAAGCTATTGAATTCTCTCACCTCAGTTTTAACCTATGAAGAAAATGTGTCTAAGAAGAAAATGGATAAAAAAAATCTATAGCGAAAAAAAACTTTAAGTCGGCATTCCTTGGACACATTTTCTCCATAGGTTAACATTGAGGTGAGCGAATCCAATAGGATTAGTACACAGCAGCCCTAATGAAGGTAAAACCTTGATATTATAAGCTTTCACCCTCTATTCTCGCAGTTTAAGACCTCTTCTATATACGACTGCTCTGCGAGGCGTATGTGTATGGCATGTGCAAGCTATTCCTATTTTATGCATCTTGTGAAATTGTCACCATCAATTATTCAATGATTTCTTTAGTTTTGAGGCGAAATTCTATACAAAACTCTAATATTAATCCTTCTAATCTAAGTATAGTCTCGAAAACATGTCTAGAATTTGACAAATTACTCCTTCTCGCCGAACTTCTTCTTCCCTTTTGGACTATCAGCGCGAGAGAATGGCTAGAAAACACTTACAACACCAAAAAAAGTTAAGAGGAAAAACTTGGTATCGACCTTATTGCACGAGGGAAGTATCAATAGCGGCCTTTTTGCACCCGCGTCGGCTCTGCAGCCTCGACAAGGGAGTTAGTCGGGTGGAAGAATGTAATCCCTCCTGCTGCAGACACAGGCCCTCTCCTGGTAAGATTACGACTGCTCTTTTCCGTACTGTGCTGTTCCCACAGACCAAAGGGGGATTACCTTGGGCTTTTATTTATTTTGATCCAACCTTTTGCGGTTGAGTGGTAAAGGACCCACCACTCAGAAAAATAAAACTCGAAGCAATATTTCACCATCAGAGATTTCAAAATCTTGAGGCAAGTTCATTGGAGAGGCAACTGCAAATTTTATGCTTTTAATTCTCGGTCCTAGTATTAGATCACTTTCCTTCGGAAAGGGACTGATCCGAGGAACTTTTCATCGTTAAAGAATTGGGGACTAAGATTATGGCATTATTATCCACAATGAGGTACAGTTCAGTTTCTCCTTCCTATAACTGGAATCAAGTGTTAGTCTAGAAGTAAGTTTAAATTCAATGATACTGGGCTAGTAGATGGATATGTTTAAAATATAACTCCCACCCATTTAAAAAAATAAATAAAGTGCATTAATTTCTGAGTTTATTTTTTCACTTTAATCACTCTGAACAGTTGATTTAATTTGATTCAGTCCAATACGCTCCGAACTGTATCAAATTAATTGTTTGTATAAATGTGTAAGGGACGGCGTTCAGAATATACCTGGCATGATCTTTTGGATAGGATGCTGGCTGCGAAGTATCGAGTCGAAGGTGAGATTCCTATACCTAGAACGCGGTTGCTACTAAATGCAGTTCGAACACATATAAACACATATGCAAGAATGGATACATAAATGAATATATGAATCATAATATTCAGACATTGTCATATTCTTATATATTTATGTATACATATATTTACATTTATTCTTATATATGTATACGTGTGTTTTTATGTACTATTTATGCGCAGACACACATACACATATGCTAGCCTTTGACATGTGCATGACGGACAAGATACTTCTGTAAATCCCTGGTTGATCCTATTGCTTCAATAATTGAGATTCATATACTGTTGACTGAAGGGATTCACAGCATATTAAGCAATGTCATGAGAATCAAACCATGCGCAAATGACCACTACAGAGCCATAAAAACCTCTTGCTCGTTGGAAATAAAACACTGTTGTGTAAAACTTTCTTCTCCTACGCTACACAAGTATGCATCCGTTTATGTGTAGAAAAAGTACGAACATGGATTCACTGCTCTATGTGACATCCCTCTGCAATTATATACTATACCACTGGCAGTGATTTTTGCACTAGCGGACGAAAGGATTTTCGTTAGTAGGAGTTATCAAAGGTTTCCGTAAAGCAACCTGTTTGTCATATGCAACTGCTTGGTGATCTCGATTCAGTGTGGAAATGTTGAGATTAGATATAAATTAGAACTGCAGCAGACTGAATCTACTGATTTGGAACTTCTGATGACGTGAGAAGTATTCCTGAACTTTGTGTCATGAAAGTATTCATAAATCACTCCATAACTTGTGATAAAAACGCGCAACCTCTTCTTATATGACTGAGCACTTTTTTTTTCTTTGTTTGTTTGTTTTGTCTGATGTGGAAGCACTTTGTGTGAGACATTCGTCTTTTGTTATTCACCGCTATTTTACTAGCTACTTTATTATGGGAGCACCCTATAAGTGAGCCAGCAATGCTCCCTATGAGTGGGACGACACGGAAACAACCAAGCCATATTCGGGATTTGAACCCAAGTCCATTGCGGGGAAGCTAAGAACGCTAACCACTACACCATGAGGGGCGACTATGACTGGTTATTTGACAGAGAAATTGCAATGCAGATAGAAAAGAAAAAGAATTCACTGAAAAGATAGTACTGCGCTAGAACGGATGGTAGAAGTTTTAATTATATAAATAAATACATATATATATATGAGTGTAAGATATAATTATAGAAAAACAGTACTTCCTATCTTTGCGATATTTATTCCAAGTAGGAAGTTTAAAATAGTGGTTTTGGGGTTTTGTAATCATGGCTATTTGTGTATGTAAGATTGTATTTTATTTCTTCTAATTTTACGATGCCAGAACGAAACAGATTTCGCAAAGCTTGTAAGATCTTTAAAGCTAGATACTAATATTTAAGGTTTGTACAGAATCCCCCCCCCCCCCTAAATTTTGATGAACGCACTTTCAAGAGGAGCCAAGGACGGGAAGCGATTTTTAATCGTATTCACTATCGAAATTAGTTTCATTTTAATTTCTGTTGAGCAGACATTAAAGAGGTTATCAAGGCATTGGAGAATCTAGTTCATTGCGTTACCTGATGGGAATGAATGCTTAGCATTGAACCAGGCTTTTACGAGGCGTCCACTAGTTTCTATTGTGAATTACTGAACTAGGAGGACTATTGAAGTGTGGACCAGGAAGTTCATTTTTAATGAATCTTGTAAGCTGCTCTTCTTTCTGTCTTAAAACTAAAGAGAAGCAAAGTGCGCCCGTCAGTTTTCATGTATTACTGGGAGGGGGGGGGGGGGTAAAAACACCCTAGCAAATGTGTATTTTCGTCATTTTAGAATCATTTACGGAGTAAATAAAACTTTCATACCTCTCTGGTTAATTATAATTCCGAATATCAAGTCCATATTTCTCGAAACAGAATCTGAAAAATTTCAAAGTTTCGTTCTACGAGAAGAATTCTGCAAATCCTCACAACTACTCATCTGTGAGACAGGGCATTTAAAAAGTAAACCATAGAAATAAACAAAATTAAAATTCAAGCATAGACTGCTAAATCACTATAACATAAAACATATCCTGCAAAGAAAACATTTTCAATAGAGGATAGCGCAGAAGCTTCATATCCCCATAATGAAAAAACAAATAAATAATCCAACATATATAGATAAAAAATTATATTAAAATAGACAAAAACAAACAGAAATCAAGCACTCTGGGCATCCACGCACCAACGGCAAGATTCTGCATAAGAGCCGGAACTGAACCATAAAACGACAGAGGTAATCGACAGGTCACGTCATCAGGGGGCCTAACCATGTCAATTACCTCAAGGGGAACTTTCTGAATAGGATGCAGGTAATCCCAAAAGACATCCCAAGGCCCCGAGTTCCCCAATGAAGCAATTAGTCAAGAAGAAAAAAAAATTTTTAAAGTTGTTTAGAATAGTATTTGTGTTTTTGGTTAAGTTGTAATGGGGGGTAGAGGTATAGTAATGTTACAATGACGTAACCATGAGGATAGTACTGGCTGCTGTTTCGCTATAACCGTCACTTACGGAATTAGGGTGTGGAGGCACCGTTTATATTGCATTAGGATTTTTGTGTGCTTGCTTGTAAGGTGCGTTGAGCCCATACAGTAAGTTGTGTTTGTTTTTTCTTCTTGACTAATTGCTTCATTGGGGAACTCGGGGCCTTGGGATGTCTTTTGGGATTACCTGCATCCTATTCAGAAAGTTCCCCTTGAGGTAATTGACATGGTTAGGCCCCCTGATGACGTGACCTGTCGATTACCTCTGTCGTTTTATGGTTCAGTTCCGGCTCTTATGCAGAATCTTGCCGTTGGTGCGTGGATGCCCAGAGTGCTTGATTTCTGTTTGTTTTTGTCTATTTTGATATAATTTTTTATCTATATATGTTGGATTATTTACAGGGCATTTAAGTATTTTATCCTTTGCGCAAAGATAATTTTGGCCCTTCTCAAAGTAAGGTATTATTATTAAACTTAACTGTTCACAGTTGACATTAATGTTTTGGATTTCAGACTTATGTAAATGTCCACGTGTGTGTGTAAGCTTGTAGACTTGCTTTATTGAAAGTTTACTTTTGTCAATTTCATAATATAACGGAAATTTATAAAGTTTAATGGAGTCCGAGTCAGAAAATGTAAAGATCATTATAATTAGGCAAAATACTTAGACTTCAGAAAAATTAAGAATTCAAATTTAAAAACATGTTAAATTTGGGATATATCTGCTGAATTACTTACTCTATATGAATATAAAATTTTTAAAGTCAGGTTTTAAAATAATTTTCCTTTGGGATAAAAAAAAGAAAAAAAAGTTAATATATGAAATTTTTAACCATTTTTCTCCAATGTAGTTTTGCCCCAGAGAAAATATTTTTAGAATTTTTACTCTGAATCAAAAGTCCTGGGGAGAGTTTATTGAAAGTAGAACAACGAAATCCTCTACCGAATTCATAGCTTAACCTTGGAGAGAATTTTAGATATATCCTTTTAAAAATGCAAAATCATGATGCCCATTCTAAGTACATTTGTAAAGCAAGATTTGCATGGAGAGAATAAAGCATGAAAAAAATAAGTTTTCCTGGCAATCGTAAGAACATGCCGCATTTGTCATTTTATTCAGAAAGCTGTATAATATGTTTTTATACCAGACAATCAATGATATTTCTTAGATTTTTATTTCTTGGATACCGGGTCAAATGCTTAAAATCAGTACTTAAAACACTGTCAAAGATGTTTCAGATCATCATCTGACTGCAATTAACATGAACATATTTACTCATTTCACGCAATTAATTATAATAGATGAGTTACACGACATAAAAAAATATGTATGTATAATGTTACAACCTACAAAGTTACTTCACGTCAGTTTGCATGCATTAATTTCCTTATTAACCAAAATACATAACAACTTTACGGAAACTCCTGCAGTTTGAGCATCACACGACCGGCCA
This sequence comes from Dolomedes plantarius, assembly GCA_907164885.2. Taxonomy (NCBI): domain Eukaryota; kingdom Metazoa; phylum Arthropoda; class Arachnida; order Araneae; family Dolomedidae; genus Dolomedes; species Dolomedes plantarius. Next base: position 30,267,306 of record OU015500.1, read on the forward strand.
TCACGCAAGATGTGCGATGTCAGAGCCCCCAGCACTTAACTATCACACATGAGTGACACTGACGTGTACCTAATCCCCCATTGTCCCTGCCGAAGCATCAATGCTACTAACATGACGTTTTCTCTTGCCCTAAACGCTCAGAGGATGAAAATCCCCCAACCTGTCTCCAGCACTCCCAATCCCCCGGTGTAGCCATCCGTACAGGAATCTGTTCCTGACTCGAAAGGACAGGATTGAGCAGAGGCAGCAAACCGGAGAAACTTTCGCATTTCTTCTTTTGCTTTTATTATTATTATTTACGTAGTACAGTGGAGGGGGGAGGAAGACTTTCTTTTTTTTTAAACTCCCCGGTATTCGTAGCTTTTGTACGGTGGCCTGTTGACTCAGTGCCTCTGGGGCTGCGGTTTACCAAATCCCACCTTTGTTGCGCGGATCCTTTAAACCTGCTCTTCTCTGTCTCTCTTTTTTTTATTTCTTTCTTTTTTCGGAGGAGGGGTGAGATTTCGGGGATGAGGAGTGGGTCCCCCGGACGGGATGTTGATGTGCACGGGGTTCCCTAGGTATTTAATGCTTCGTTGCTTTCCTGGCCGGAGCGATGGACGCAGTTCGGAGAGCAACCGCAGCTCTGCTGATACGCAGAGTGTAAGTTTTGGAAAAAAGAGGAAGAAATGATAAATTACACCGGATAACAGAAGTGAGTTCGGGAGTTTGTTGAATATTTTCTGGTCCAAAGATCTGTTTGTTTTACCCCGCTGTTGGAAATGGGACGAGAGCATCAGAGCATAGGTCCTTGTTCCAAAAATTTTGAAATTCAACATTTTCTCATAAGTTTTTTTTATTTATCGAAAAAAATAAGACCGCTGATGACTAATTATCCGTTCGCACTAAGCCCGTCTGCACACGAAGCAACTCAAAAGAAACTGATAACCGACTCAAATCACAAACCAGTCCGTGATGAGTCGCAACCTATGTAATTGAATGGAGCCACGCACACGACGCAACTGGTTACAAACCCGTCCGACGGGTTTGTAACCAGTTGCGCCGTGTGCGTGGCTCCATTCAATTACATAGGTTGCGACTCATCACGGACTGGTTTGTGATTTGAGTCGGTTATCAGTTTCTTTTGAGTTGCTTCGTGTGCAGACGGCCTTAGTATACTTCCTTAAGGTATCCGACTACGTTCGGAGCCCTTTTTTGAAAAACTGTACTTGAGAAAATTTCCACCTTATTTTTCGAAGGAATATAACACCAAAACTTGAAAATGAGGAAAAAAATAGACATTTACTATGCAAATTTTTTCAAAATTGAGCAAAGGGTCGAAATTTAGCAAATTTTTACAAAAACGGCTCTAGCTCTAAAAAAAAATATTATGTATATAACATTAATATCTTTTTGCCATATGTACGTAAGTGCCTTCTAAGTGTAATGAACTACAAGCTAATCGATATCTTAAAATCTGAAAAAAAATACAGGTCATTATGTGCAATTACATGTAAAATTTTAGTAATTCTTTATGAGATTTTTTATAAATGCAGCTATAAATCAACAAATAATATATCTAGAACCAAATCTGTAGTCCATTACATTCTTAGTATGATGAAAAACATAAGTGAAAAATTTCATAGACATATCATGGTTAGATTTTGAGTTATCACAAGAGTCGTTTACTTTTTTGATGAAAAACAAGTTCTTCAGAAAACACGATTAAAGTTTTCAACTTGTATTCATAGCTGCTGCTGATCTTTAAATCGCTCTCATTTCATTTCTAATGATCGTATCAAAAAAAATAAGAGCAGATTTAGAAACGTAAGTTTACAATTTTTTTTTAAAAAAAAGGAATAAAAACGATTTTAGAATTTTCGCAAAAATCGATGTTTTAAACGTAGTCGGATACCTTAAATAAAACTAATAATGTAAATAATTCAACACGAAATAATACGTATAAACAGGGCATATACAGCCTAACAAATTAACAGAAAACCTACCCAGCGGGGAATAAATTTAACTTTTCAATAAATGATTGCGCAGTTGTAACACATCCTCATACTGAAAACAGACCAATATAACTGCAAGTAAATAATTCAACAAAGCAAGATAATTATTAGCAGGAAGAATGCAGATAAAAATAAACCGAAATCACTAAACTTGGGGCTCAACGCAACATAATGTAAGATTCTGTAGCAGTAAAGAAACTAAACCAAATAACGAGGCAACCGATTAGTCTCTTCATCAGGAGGCCTAACCAAATCAGTTACCTCAAGGGGGAACTTTCTGAATAGGATGTAGGTCTAACCGAAAGACATGCCAAGGCCCCGAGATCCCCATTGAAACAGATAGACAAATCAAATGAAAATAAACAGACATCCTGAACTTAGGGCTTAACGCACCATAAATACAAGTACACAAACAATTCTAAAAGAACACAAATGAAAAGGTAGAAATCTGTTTCAATGGGGATCTCGGGGCCTTGGGATGTCTTTTGGTTAGGCCTTCTGATGAAGAGACCGGTCGGCTGCTTCGTTATTTGGTTTAGTTTCTTTACTGCTACAAAATCTTGTATTATGGTGCGTTGAGCCCTAAGTGCGTGATTTCGGTTTATTTTTGGCTGCATTCTTCCTGCTAATAGTTATCTTGCTTTGTTGAATTAGTTACTTTAAGTTATATTGGTCCTTAAATAAAAGAAATAGACTGTTGAATTCATTGCCTTTTCACAAATGAATAAATTTCAAATACCGTAATCAAATATGCTAATAGTTTCTACAAACTGTAAATAATAAAATTTGAAAACTAAACATTTTATTTCTAGAGGCATTAAAATACTTGAGGCAAAATTACGGAAAAACATAATTAATATACAGACATCCCTCAAATCCCTACAAACACAAAATTATTTTACTTAAAAAAAATAATAATAAACTTCCTCACTTTGAGAAATTTTGCACGGACCTTTTTGACCTTTGGGCACTTTAGAAAACAGGTGGCTCAAACCTGAGATGCCTAACTTACAATGATTCAATATTTTGGTGTACCCAGTGCACCCCGTGATTAATTAGATAATATATTTACGTCTCAGTAAGAAAAAAATAAGAATAAAATTATGTAGCCACTGCATGGGCAGAAATGTGTAAAAATTACATTGAAAAAATATGTGGGTCTTGTTACATTTAATTAGACAAAAATATTTTGCTTTTAGCTCTGAGTACTTACCATACAACTTTTTTTTTTGGTCTTGAATTTTTTAAATGTTTTACCTAATCCTCCACTGCCCTTCTCATTGCTACTTAAAGGACTTTTTCTCTTGCCCTAAACGTTCAGAAGATGAAAATACCCCCCGCCAACTTGTCTCTAGCACTTCAGAAGTTTGATACGCCAAAGTTATCTTTTTTCTACAAAAGACTGTAACAGTGCAAATTCCTAAAAGCCTCTTTCCTAGCTTATGTTCCCCTGACAAAACAAAAATTGCGTAAAATATTATAAACGAGTCATTGTGAACATTATATTTGTATCCATTGCATTTGTTTCTTGGAGTTAATACATAGATGGACTCAGTTATGTACCAGTTTCTAAAAATCTAATGCTTACATTCTACCAAACATAACTAAGTACACCATTAAATTTTCTTAATCTTTTAACCTTAAATTTACTGCAAAAACCGCAACCATATTAACACAAGAAATCTACTTGATGAAAAATTTACGGCTCTCTATTAAAGCGAACGGTGAAATATTGGAATCTACCTTGCCAGTGTTTAAGCGTAATTTTAATCAATTTTCTCAATTTTTACTTTCATTGCTGAGCGAAAATAACTGTGATCTCTCCAATATGAAGCGAATCACACCAACTAATACCCAAAAACGTTGAGATAAGAGATTGAATTAACAACAGTGGAACCCATTTTTAAAAATATTTACAAATAAATATACGAGGTGCTACCCAAAAGTTCCCGAAAAATATCGATAAGCAAAGTTGTAGAATAGCTTGAATTTATTTGCCACCGTCACCTTCAAACTAGTCCTCTTTTGATTTGCTTCAAATGTCAAAAAATTATTATTATTATTATTATTATTATTATTATTATTATTATTATTTTAGTCGAAGTCTTGGTCAACAGAACAGAAAGAAATGGAAGTCCCATGTACTTATTCACAGTTCTCTTCAGCTTCAATATCTATATCACCCGTTCACAGTGCGTGTCTGAAAATTTACACGTAGCACAAGCTTTAGATTTCTCCAAGAAAGGTGTACTTGTGATAAAGTAATCTGGCGTCTAACGTCAGGGCATGCGGAAATTCGTGTTGCAACAATGGCGTTATCGAGGTGTATAATTGTTTTATCTTTATATGAACGACAATGTCAGTTACATATGTACGTCTTGAAGATTGAGTTTCTTATGGAGAAATTTTTCCATGCCCAAAGACATTCCTTTTCTGCTGTGTAGCATAGACAGTCGAATCGCTATGCGCATTTACTCACGGAAGATATAACTTTAGGATACATTAAGAGGAAGATAATAAACCTTTAATAGAGTTTGATGCTATGAAGTAAGCTAAAGTTTCAAGAATCTTTTTTTTCCATTCTTACAATTTCTTGCATTCCCTTTTGCGCAATTTATTTCTCCTATCAAACATATTTATTACAATTTTAGTTTATCTCTCTGCTATTTTTCCCCTATTTATTGAAAACCCTTAGTTCTGAACGTAAAGATTTGAAATAAATAAGGTGGAGACTCAACTGAAAAGCATAGCCCCCTAAAGTGTGTTTCTTTAATCTAAATATATCCGTATATTTAACATATAATTTACATATTTATAAAGATAATAATATGTTTAAAGTATAGATATAATAACTGTTATTATCAAAACTGTTTAACCTACACTGCTGGTCACTGTAAATGCAACACCCTGAAGGAAACATGCAAATAACATGAAATTCACAACATGCATTAGCGGAGGTGAGATATGCAAATGATTAGAATTTCAGCGCAGACGCACATCACGCGCGCCTGTGGCGCCACTTCAAAGCGCTATTTAAGGCTTGGAGATTTCGACGATTTCAAGTTCGGCAATTGTGTTTTTCTTGTGGTTTTTTTAAAAAAGACGATCAATTATGCCTCGTCGAAAACAGCGATCATCTTTTGATCAAGTATCCGAGTTCGACAGAGGAAGGATAGTGGCCTACCGAGATTGTGGATTATCTTTCAGGGAAATCGGTAGTCGTGTTGGACGAAACCAAACAACTGTAATGCGGATATGTGATCGTTGGATGCAGGAGGGTACGACGGACCGGCGTGTTCGATCGCATCCACCTCAGCACAGCACTTCACGTGATGACAGAAAAATTGTGCGCATGGCAGTGACGGATCGCTCAGTCACATCACGAACCATAGCACATCACATGCAGTCTGTAACGCATCATCCAGTGTCTGCGCGTACCATTCGACGCCGTTTACAGAAGAGTGGTCTGTCCGCAAGACGTCCATTGCTTTGTCTACCCTTGACGCAGAACCACAGACGTCTCCGCCGCCAATGGTGCGATGACAGAAGGATGTGGACGGCAGAATTGAATGAAATTGTCTTTACTGACGAGTCAAGCTTTTGTCTGCAACACCACGATGGTCGCATTCGAGTCTGGAGACACCGTGAAGAGAGGATGCTGAACAGCTGCGGTATGCACCGCCACACTGGTCCTGCACCGGGTATTATGGTATGGGGCGGTATTGGATATCACTCTCGCACACCTCTAGTACGCATTGCCGGTACTTTAAACAGCCAGCGCTACATCTCCGAGGTGTTGGAGCCAGCCGTCCTTCCTTACCTTCAGGGCTTGCCCACAGCCATATTTCAACAGAATAATGCGGGACCACACGTGGCACGCATTGTCCAACGGTTCTTCGTCAATCGCCAGATTGAATTGCTTCCCTGGCCGCCTCGCTCTCCGGATCTTTCGCCGATAGAAAACATGTGGTCCATGGTTGCTCTACGATTGACCCAGATTCCATCCCCAGCTGCCACAGCAGATCAACTTTGGCAACGTGTTTAAGCTGCTTGGTCTGCTGTACCCCAAAAACTCATCCAAAGTCTCTTTGAATCAATGCCGAGGCGTGTGGCAGCGGTGATCTCCAACAATGGCGGCTACTCTGGCTACTGATTTTGGCAGGAACCACACTTCACAGAAGTCTATAAATTTAATCATTTGATACTTGGTCAACATGTTATCTACAAAATAAATTTTGTTGTGATATCTCTTGTCTTTCTTGGTGTTTCAATTTGGGTGGCCAGCAGTGTATTACCATTTTAACTCGTAGCAAATCAAAGTCAATAACTAACAGAATTCTATATTTATGATATTTCATTATTATGAAAAATTTATTGCTGCAAAAAATTGCATAATCTTAAACGCTTGGGTATCTTGCATTTCTACCTTGCAAATTTCCGCACTAGATGCGAGAACTTTATTTTATGTGTGGAATATGCATGTCTATTGCACATGTGAAAGTTATTTATCTGAAATATTCCCAGACAAAGTCATGATCTTTTGAATGAAAAACACAACATTAAACGACTGCCCGTCAAGATCTAGCATCAAACCAGAGTTTTTTTTAAATCTATAGAATTGGCATCATTATCACGTCTGAACTAACCCGGTAACTCGTTTTCAAATGCAATTCTTCAAAAAATTTAACTTCTATAACCGTATGAACGTGTTAGGAACATAACAAGACATTTTAATCTTTTGGAGTTCTTGTGGATACTCGGAAATATTTTAGGTGTGTCAAACTAGATCTAGGATTGCTGTACCAACACGCAATTCCAATTATGGAATTTTAGTTTGGGAAATTTTGTGTTTTATAAAATGCCCTGTTACTTTTATCTGTGATGAAAGTTCTGTGAAGGTTCAGTCCCCTTGTAATAATTTATTTCCTGTTATTTTACGAAATACCACAAAACTGCTGCAGCATAACTTTCTAGTGATTGTTTACTTCTTTCTAAAAGAAAACAAATACGTGCGCTTCATTTTGTTACAAGCAGTTCATTGACAGTGAGTTGTACACACTCTTTTAACCACCATCAGTATTGATCTCTACGGTACTCTGTAAACTTTTAAAGTGTACTAAAAACTTTCCAAGTTTCTAAATGATAATAAATGGTCACCCATAGTATTTACTACTCGGTGAGATATTTTTTTTAATACCCACGTGTCTTAATGGGATAGAGTGCTTAGATACAGCGAAGGATTTGTTGACTTGTAAAGAAGAATTTAGAGCTACGAGAAGAGCAAGTTTTACGTCTATTTTTAAATTATTGTAATCACAGAAGCTAGAGTCAAATGAATAAGAATTGCTCTCTGTTCTCCTGAAGATTGAATTTTACAACGGATGATTTTCTATGGTAGGCCGAGCGTACTTTTTAAAACTATTGTTTAAGTAAAGCAATTTTTAAAGTATCTAACATTTTATTTTAAAAATCTAATTCTTGATTGATGAAGATTAGTTTGCTTGATTGATGAATGCTTGATGAAGATTAGTTTCTTTTTAACATATAATCAAATGTGAAAAACTATGTCATTATGTGTTAACATATAATATGTTAAAAAGAAAGAAACTAATAAGATTAATGTTTTTTCCTACGTAGCATGTAAGGTTCTTACATTACGATATAACAAATATTTTGTTTATAGTTTATTGCATTAATAAAAAACACTTAATTAGAATCAACAAAATTACAAATTATGCTTTCAAAAAAGCTTCTACAATTAAAGTTGTAGAAGAATTGTCTCCATTTTATTCACATTCTCAGGTAAATGAATCCCTATAGAAAGATTGCTTCGATTTTTAAGAGTTTAGAAATATAAGATTATAGAAGGGTAATCTTGGTACAGAGAGGGATACCGTATAAGGGTTATCTACTTTATCTACCTAGAGTTCTTTTTAAGAAACTTTGCCTTCTACTTTCATTTCATATGCTGAAAACTTCTCGAAGATGTAACTTGACTTCATCAGATCTAATATGACCTTCTGAAAAAGAAAAAGTATATTGTCATCGGAAAAATATACAATGTGCGTTTCATCATGATTTACGCAATAATTAAATTAGTTTTGCAAGCAGCAATTTTACAAAATCACGGTTTCATCGAGATAACAACTGGGTTAAAAAAACTCTAAGGGTTAGTAACTTTCCTAGGTCATTCAGAAATCAAAATTGATTGAAAAAATACACTCTATAACAAAAAAAAAATCTACGAAGAAGAAGAATTTATCCTATTGCGAGAAAAATTGGATGTGAAGAAGATGTATAGAAAAAATGGGTTAAAATTTCAGAACAATTGAATGATTTATTCCAGAGTTTGATCGTTACAAAGTGAGGAAGTCAATACGGCGTTGGTTTACCTCTGACCTGGATGCAAGCTGTCACCCGGCGTGGCATAGACTGATAAAGTTCCTGGATGGTGTCATGTGGGATTTCTTACCAGATTGTCTCCAACTGTCGGGCTAAATCGGCAACTTTCCGGGATAATTGCAATCGCCTTTCCATTATGTAGGCAACCTTGGTGGCCAAGAAAGTGTTCCGCAAGCTTGAAGACAATTCATAGCAACACGTGCCGTATGCAGTCGGGCACTATCTTGTTGAAAAGTAAGTCCGCGGTGGCACATGAGGAACGGCAACAAAACGGGACGCAGAATGTCATCTACATACCGCTGTGCTGTAAGTGTGTCCCTAATGACTATCAAAGGGATCCGGCTATCAAAGGAAATTCCCCCCCCCCAGATCATAACGCCTTTTTTGTGGGCCTGTGTGGCATACGATAGTAAAGGCAGGATCCACACGTTGCCCTGGCCGTCTCCGGAGGTCGTCAGGACACAGTTGGAAATGGTGCTCGTCATTAAAGACTATATGTCCTCAGTCAGCGCAGTTCCTAGTTGATCGAGTTAAGCCCCAGTGTAATCGGACTTGATGTGTATAGGCGTGAGGGATAAGTGGTGTAACGGTCTGCGCGAGCTTAGATTCCGCTGTCTCAGTCGTCTGACAATGGCCATGTTGAATACTTGTGTGTGGGTCACACGTTGGATAGTTGATAACGACGAGTCCGGTACTCTGACAGCTAGTCTGACAATCCTTGATCTAGCCTGTATTCCCGTTCTGTTGTGGTTCTAGGTCGACCGTTGCTGTACTGGCGTTAAAATCTGCCGTTATCGACCCACACTTGCCATCGTCGTCTAATCCTGTATCGCTTCTACCCAGATGTCGAGTGATTCTTTGATTTGTCCAACCAGCTTCTTTCAATCCGATTACAAGACTTCACATTCTGAAATAAGCTCGTAATGAGCACGAATCCATCGGCGAGGCATTTTTACAGTCGCCGTAAGATATCCACAGTCGAAATGCAACAGAAGTTTTGAACATCATACCATAGGACCATAGAACCATAGGAACATGTGATTAACTGTGTTACCTAGGCCATCGCCTTCTAACACAGATATTTCATGAGATTGACAACGGAGAGCGAAAGTTCCACCGAAATGAGAAAAGGAATGTTCGGTTTTTAATATCTTCGGAAGCGTAAATTGCAACACAAAAGTGAAGCAGAGAGTTTTATGGTCAGAGCTCTTGAGGGTGAAATGAAGAGTTCTCAATGGACGTCTCCAGGATCTTCGTGATGCTTTTCTGGTGGGGGCGGAGTCAATAGCTGTCTGAAAGCTGGTTTTCAATTGGCAGGTAGAGAGAGGAGGAAGAAAGGTGTTTGGATAGAGAGATAAGGTTCAGAATCCGTGAGTTCTAAAACTAGGAAATCGAGGAAATCCAAAAGAATTTACTCAGAGACAATTAATAAGTGCTAGAAGGAAGTTTAAGGATTGTAAAATATATTTTTATTTTATTTTATAAAATTTTTAACTATTTTTAGCCTTGGCAAAGCCAAGTATAGTTTTAATTTTTTTATATTTTATTTAAATGACGAGGTTGAACATCAGATCGAGAATCGCTCCTTATATACACCTGCTGGATGCGCAGTTCTGATGCGCTGGAGCTCCCGATATTCATTCGTTGGACACCAAATTTCAATTATTTGTATGTTCGGTTGAAACATCTTTGTATACGAAATTTCATTATGATCGGATAACTCCTTCCTGGTACGTCGTTGTTTTTTGTTTTGTTGTTATAGAGTGTAAATTCCTGTTTATTATTCTGTAACATTACAGAATGATAAAGGGATAACATAATATACATTTTCGTGCATTTTTTTACACATAGGTTCTATACTTTGTTTACTTTTCTTATTTTCTAAAGATAGTATACTCTTTTTAGTAATAAAAAGGTTTGTAACGCTCTTTGTTAATGCGTTAAGAAAGATTTCGATAATCTGAAGTGAACTTATTACCAACATTTTATTACTTTTATAGTAGTTTCAACGAGAAATAGTAGTATCAATTCTGATAAACCTCTAGCACTTCCAGGTCTTTTAATGTACTTATTACTAACGATGAGCAGGAAAATAAAATTTGCTATAAAATGGGTCTTTTGCTTATATTTGTAAGATATGGATGAAATTTAAATAGTTTAATTTTTTGATCCCGTGAAGCCAATTAGCTGCTCTGATTTGAAACAGAATGTGATGAATCGTTCTTTTCAAAGACAGTATAGCTGGGTGATGGCCTAATAGCTAGGGCGCTGACATTCGATCCCGACCCTGAGTGTTCGAGATCCACTTGTTAGCACGAAAGTTTCAACAGTTCGGAAACAGCTGTAAGCTGGAGGTCTTGGTTGTCTTAACTCTTATGTAGCAAAAGTTGACCGTAGTACTCCAAAACAACCAATCAAAGAAAGAATAAGCAATTTCAACCTCGTTGCACTCATTAAAACTAATCGAATTTTTCAAAATGGTGAATACAGGGAAGAGAAGCATTATTTTTCTTTTCCGAATTAAAAGAGATAATATGTAGCAGAAAAGAGGTGAAACATTAACTCAAATTTGGGGCTCGTTCTTCCATAATCTTGATTGATATATCAATGTTATAAAACAAACGATATAACAACGTTATAAAAATGATAAAACACCATAAGTTGTTTGTGTTTACAATGGAAGTTTAGACGACAGAATATATATATATATATATATATATATATATATATATATATATATATATATATATATATATATATATGGTATATAAGTGTGTGTTAGTATATATATATCAGACAATACATATTTACTGACAATGAAGCCGCAAAAGCAGAACAATTTTTTATTCTAAATCATTTAAAAAGTACATCATAGAAACAGTGGCATGTATCATTTTATTTTACTGATCATTAATATAAACGGGTAATTTTAATCATTGCACGGGTGTGAAATTCTAAAGCAAATACAGAACTTTTTCCGATTACAGGAAAAGTTCTAAAATAATTCTTATGTCTCAATAATTCTCCTTTTATGCAGCTTTTCTTTCCCTTAAAAACTGCAGATTATATTAGAAAATTTGATGACCTAAATCAGATGTAAAGATTTTATTTTTAGGCTTCTTTTGATAGGCTTTTGAGACACGCTTCCTCAATTGTCTATCTCAATTCTGAGGAGAATTTTTTCTGTAATATCTAGGAATCTTATTTTCAAACTCATAATACCAGCTTTCCACAGTGAGCGCCTGTTTGTTTTTCAACAGTGTCCGGCCACAGTGACCAGCGGCCTATCTCCCGCGTTCCGGATGGCAAGATCCGTGTGAATTAAAAGAGGGAGTGTGCTCGCGTGACGTCACTTGGGGATATCGCAGGGTGTCATCTCCCGCGGCGCGTGCCGGGGTTCCCCTGGGAAACGGACGCGTTGCCATGGCGGCGATGGAAAACGGATAAGATGCGGACCGAGATTCTTGGCGATTTTCTTGTGCACCCCCCGAGAGATCCCCCCAAGCTGATAGGGCTCGGGCCCACTCATTCAGTGGGTTGCTGGAACACTCGCTGATGTAAATGAAGCGGTATCGTCGAAAGGCCGCCTCTATGAATAAGTGCTGATTTTCCTTGTTGACAAGGCGTGATTTATAAAACACTCATTCTTTAAATCAAGGAAAATTTATTTCGGATATTGATGCTAATGGAATTTTTGTTACGAATTCTAAAAGCGGTTTTTTTTTTTTTTTTTGCTCCTCGTAATTGTGGCACGAAACGACACAGCTGTAGACATAGACTTTATTTCACATTCATTGGACGTGGAGTTATACAACGTCACATATAACACAATAATATAACACGGACATACACTATCTGGCTAAAAGTATCTGGACACATCTGGCAGATGACGTAATTTGATGCGCAACCGAAAGCTACAGAAGTGTTGGTAGTGGTTTGTCAGGTCATATTTATGCGTTTGTGAGACAATGAGTAAGTCAAAGGAGCTTAGTGACTTTGATCGTGGCATTATAGTGGGATGCCGCCTTTGTGGGAAATCAGTTCGTGAAATTTAGGACATTCTACAGAAGCCAAAATCCACTGTGAGAGGTGTAATTGTGAAGTGGAAACGTCGAGGCAGTGAAACTGCAGAAAAACGAAGTGGCAGGCCGAAAAAAATTAGTGAATGCAACCGTGGAACTCTGAAAAGGGTAGTGAAACAAAATCGTAAGTCCTCGTTGATTGAAATCACTCAGGAGTTCCAAAGTTCATCAGGCGTTAGTGCTAGCAGCAGGACTGTTCGTCGACAGTTAAAAAACCTGGGATTCTATGGTCGTTCAGCAGCTCACAAGCCGAACATCACTCCCCAGAATACGAAGCGTCGATTGCAATGGTGCAAAGCTCACTGTCATTGGACTGTGGACATGTGGAAAAATGTTCTTTCGAGTGATGAATCTCGCTTTACAATCTGGCAGTCCGATGGACGCGTCTGGGTTTGGCGGATGCCCGGCGAGCGCTTCTTACGTGACTGCATTTTGCCGACTGTTAAGTTTGGTGGTGGCATCATCATGGTGTGGGGGTGTTTTTCGTGGTTTGGCCTGGGCTCCTTAGTTCCTGTGATTGGAAACAGGAACTCTGAGATGTATGTGGACATTCTGGACAATGCTGCTCTCCAAACTCTATGGCAATATTTCGAGGAAGGCCCATTTCTCTTCCAGCAGGATAACTGCTCCATTCACATATCGAAACTTGCGCAGGCATAGTTTGACGAAATGGGTGTTCAAAAACTGGACTGTCCTTCTCAGAGCCCCGATCTAAATCCCACTGAACACCTTTGGGTCGAATTAGAAAGCAGATTACGTAGCCAGCGAAATCGACCACCCTCGCTGCCAGCACTCACTTCAGCTGTGTTGGACGCCTGGAAGTCAATTCCTATGGACACCTATCAACTGGTGGAAAGTCCCCCCAGACGTGTGCAGGCTGTCATCGATGCAAAAGGAGGACCAACATCATATTAACAAGTTCCTAACCAACCAACCAACCTCTCAGCAATTTTGTTCCTTCCGAATCTCCCAATATCTATCTCAGGCCACTTTAGTCCGTTTTAGTGTCCAAATGTTCTTACATTAAGCTATCTTTTAATAATCTTGTTCGACTACGTTATCTATCCGTCTGACTGCATGTACTGGGCTAGATACATAAACTTTAGAGAGTAGTATTTGGCTTGAGAAAAACACAGGGGGAACACAGGTCGAATTCCCGGAGGTGGCGAACTTTAGGGGTTCGTTTATGACCTTGGAGATATAGCAGTTCCCCAGGGACCGGTTTCGGTTCTCAATGCTGCAGCTCTGTTGTTAAACCTTATTGATCGTGATAATGCTCCATCAGTTATGACGTTAGCCGATGAGTCACGCATCTCTAGAAATGAAGCTGATTTCGAAAATGCACCGAAAAGAAATTCTTTACTTAAGTCAATACTTCAGACCACTTTTGATACTGATAATTCAAAACTCTGAGTTAACTATTCCACATTATTTTGAAAAGTAGCTGGTCTGGGCTCAACAAAGAGTGTTTATATGGATATCGATGGTTGATTAGCTATCTCTCAACACACGTGAACATTTTTTTTCTTTTCCTCCAGCCCACAGCCACATTACAGAGCTAGTACCACTAAGAAAAAAATAGTTTTGCCGTAAATGAAGATTCCTATGTCACTGGAGTAATAAAATTAACTAAACTAAATTAAGAATTGATCTACACTGAAATGTGATTAATATTGACTATAGTTCCGATTAACTACCTCTGAAGTTTTTGTCCCTATTGGAGTGAGTTCTCAACAAATCTGATGATTTTTCATTTTACTGTTTTATGGAAAATCAATGGATGGTATCCATAAATCAGATATTCAGCAAACATTTGTGCAAACCTGAAAATTCAGCTAACAGCGGCTTATCGGAACTACCCAACCTGTAAATGCATATAATTCGGTAATTCCCGTCCAGATTCGACCAAAACTTGTTTTATTCTTTTTCATTCCATGCAAAGATTACGTTTTCCTAGTATTATGACAGTACAATTTACCTTTATTTTAAAAATTGCAAACAAACAGCTCAAAATTTTAAATGAAAGCATAATTTATAAATACAATTTTAGGTCTGGGAAAAGAGTCATGCTACATTGGATACCTAGCCACTGTGGAATTTTCTGCAATGAGGAGATTGACAGGCTTGCCAAACTAGGATCAGCTTTACTACAATCAGATGTGTCTCTTGCTTATTCTGCTGAAAAACATATTATTAAACAAAAACTACAAAATCACCTTCAAAATGAACTTTCCTGCTGTGGCTAAGGTAAAAGCTGGAGATGTTAACCCGACAGCATGATAGAGTCCCAATGAATTTACTAAGAATGAAATTCACGACTCGTTTTAGACTATTGACCGGACATAACTATTTACAAAGCCATCTTTTTTAAATTGGTATAGTAGATTATCCAACGTGTCCACTTTGCAATAGAGATGCGATGAATAGAGAACATCTATTCGTTTGTACTTCGCTGGATAGTTGTTTAAGGATGGCGGTTTCTGTGGAGTTTTTCTACAAGCTCGACTGTACTGGACTGCTAGACGCCGTATGGTATATATGCCTCAGGAGTGGGTTAAAAAGGACGTCCGGTGGCGTAGTGGTTAAAAGCGTCAAGCTGCCACACCACAAGTCCAGGGTCAACCATGCGACTGGGGCAAGGTTGACTCATGTCTTTCATCCCTTGAGTGGGTCGATAAAATGAGGACCAAGCATGCTTGAGAACTAACTCTGGGGGTCCCGCGTCAGGCTGACCACCTGATCGAGACATATGCTTTATGGCACCCCAAGCCCACGGTCATGAAAGCGGAGATGGGTGCCGCAGGCCTTGGTCCACAGTGCTGAAAAGCAACTCGGACTGTTGAGCCATGAGTTAGTTAGTAGGTTAAAAAGAAACTTATGTTGATTAAATTTATTCTGTTTATAAAAGTGGGGTTTATTTCCTTTTTATTTTATTTGGAATTGAGTTTGTTGAGAGTGCTAAGTTCATCCATAGCTACATCAGGGCTAATTAAACCGTGACGTACTGTTTAACTATATTATTCGGAATGGTACTTTGTTTATTATAAATTGAGGCCCAATATGTATCTCGGGTGATGATACCCTGTGATATCTCTCTCAAATGGCCTCGATTATTCTCTGGGACAGTTATCTTTAGATCTAAACCAATATTGACTATTTCATGTTTCGCCTTCCGAGCAAACTGTTAATCATGCATAACTCAAAATTTTCATGAAAGAAACAATGCTTTCGCAAAGGTATTATACAACCTCTCAGCATAAAATTAAAGTAAAAGCATGGAAACAACTTCTTTAGAATCATCCCCTTATTATTTTTTTTTTTTATTTATTTCGAGATCCGAACAAACGAGTTCTGAGTTTAGACAGAATAATATAATTTATGCAGAAAATAGAAACTTGCGGTTTTTATACTTAATATGCTTGTAAAAGTGATGAATATTTTAATTTTATTTATCTTTCAATGTTGCTTTGTTCTTTTTTATTGAACACCCCAGCACGCGGGATGACACCTTGCGACAGCACCCACACATGTCTTCGATTATTGTCTGGAACTGTTATTTTTAGTACAAAACCAATACTGGTTGCTTCATGTTTCGCAGTAGATACTAATTGTTAATCATACATGTCTTAGTATTTTTCCTAAGAGAGACAACGCTTTCGCAAAGATATTATCCAACCTTTTGACGCGAAACTAGAACAGACACAACTCCTCCCCCCTCCCATCCTTCTTTTTTTTTATCTCGAAATCCATTCGCAGTCCTCGTATATAATCACTTTATATCTGGAAGCATAAAGGACTAGAAAGACCCAGAAAAGAGTTTTCACACGCCGCCACGAAGTTCTTCCTTTTGTGAATGTCACCGCCATTGATATTGACACCCTGTCAACTGAAATTTCCCAAACAAAGCGACGACTTACGTTCGCCGGCGCGTCGGTTACAATAGAAATAAAAATTCGACAAACTGCTTCGGGAGTTGTCGATAAGATCTCCAGCGGTACAATCAATGCCGTCATAACTCGAGACCCCTTTTGTAATCGTAGGTGAGACGCACACGCGGGTCGATCCATCAATCGCCATTTTGATTCTGCTCAAGATCCCGAAGAGATGGAACTGACACGGTGAATTCTAGCACTTTCAAAACGTTATTATCATAACCTTTGTAACAACATATCCCGCTTTTCTCAGTGGGGGCTAATTTGAACAGTTTCGCAATCGTGCCAGAAATTTAAATTGAGTTATATTTGGGAAAATATTTCAATGTTTTGAGGTCGGTAATTAGATCAGTTTGACCATGACATTTATGTGACTGATTGTTTGTTTGCGATTTAACTTCCAGAAAAATGAAGTCAAATGCACGGCATTTAGATTACAATGTTTTTATGTTATTCATCAGCCGCTTGTTGGCAGTGTTGAAACTCTCCCCGGGAACATTTCATAAGTATTACATTACAGAAGCAAAATGTTTTCTATAGAACTTTTGAAAGATGTTACCGACTATTACACTTCATCGAGTCACTAGGATAGGTTAAGATAACCTTTAGCTTACGGGACCCATTTTTCCAATTCCCTTTTTAGAACAGGAAATTTCATACCCCCTTTGTAAGAATGGCCATATAGGAGTTTATATATATATATATATATATATATATATATATATACATACAGGGGAGTCTCGATCTATCGTTTTTCAAGGGACCGACTGAACTGAACGATGAATGTGGGAAAACGATGTTTCGGAGGACGATCTCTCTCTCTCTCTCTCTCTCTCTCTATATATATATATATATATATATATATATATATATATATATATATATATATATATATATATATATATATATATATATATATATATATGTGTGTGTGTGTGTGTATGTGTATATATATATATATATATATATATATATATATATATATATATATATATGTATATGTGTGTGCTATCCCACCCCGTAAGGAAAAGGTTAATAGAATACTGGCCTTTATATTGGAAGATATGAGTTCATATGCCAGTCTTGGCAAACAGTCGTTACATTGGTGTCGGATCATTGGCAAGAACAATTACATACTGTTATACAATTAGTGGCAAAAAAAATTATGAAAATAAAATGTCTGCGTCATCGAAATAAGTTAAAAAATAATGAATAATAAAAAATATATATCAATAGGGAAAGATATTGTGTTATTGGTTTTGAAAAAAAGTAGGTTGCTATTAATTATCTAAAGAACTGAATGTGTAACAACAAAAATATTTGTTCTCAGCAAATTTTACCCGGATATTATAAAAACATTATATACAGTATTTTTTTTGTGTACGATGATCTTGAGAATATGATACTAAGACGGCGCCCAATTTGACCTCGCCAATTCCAACAGTAAGGTAGGGATTATTATCTCAATATGTTTCTAATAAGAAATTAGCAAATACAGCTTTTTTGATTCTGCTTTACCCCCTTTTAGATTTAGTCCAATTAAAAACTTTGTTGTTTTTTAAAGTTTAACACTTTTTCGCAGTTAATTTTTTATGACTGGAGATCAAATTATTGAAAAAAAGAGATTTGATGGTGAAAGATGATTGGCCAAGACCCAAAATGGGGAAATAAATCTTATGTATAGTAAGTGCGACACTGCATTCGCCTTTTATTGACTTTGGTCTGTTTCATTTTTAATCAAGTTAACTACACAGTTTTTTGAAAATGGGTACTAAATGAGAGTCTCTGTAGATAAATATAAGAAACTAAGAGATAAATAATGGAGCTATAGTCAAAACAGTATATATATTTATATCTATACCTAAATCTATATCTATATCTTCATTGATATATATATATACACACACACACACTACCCTATAATAATGGACCGGAGAGCAATATGTGATGGTATAAGGGAAAGAATACATGGTTTAATAGAGGGATGTTCCCTCACGTGCTGCAATTATAAGAGCAACCCTTCTGGGCATACTTTCAACAGAATTTTGATGCACAGCTATGGGTATTGTGTCCATTCTTGCCGCAAGAATGTGTCCAGCTCAGCTGTAGATTTCGGACGTGGTTCCCTGGTCCGTAAGCGTCGCTTTAAGGACCTGTTCACATAGGAGTCCGTTGCGTTGCGTTAAGGAAAAGATGACGTTGAGAAGAAAATAAACCAATCATAGGCCTCCAAAAGATTAGCAATGAAATTTTTAACGCCTATGATCGGTTTATTTTCGTCTCGACGTCATCTTTTCCTTAACGCAACGCAACGGACTCCTATGTGAACAGGCCCTTACTCGTCCCACAAATGTTCTGTGGGGTTTAGGTCGAGACTCTGACCAGGCCTGAGAAGACGTTTTACATTCATATCTTGATACCTTTGCTTGACAGAGGCTTCAACATGACATAGAGCGTTGGCGTCCTGGAAGTAACATTTGTCCATTCCATAAAATTGTCAGAGCGTTGGAAGAACCTGATTGTCCAAAGTGCTGATGTAGGCATTGGCGTTAAATTTACCAGGAACATCATGTAAAGGTCCCAGGCCATACCACGAAAAAAAACCCAAACAAGTACACCCCCACCACCAAACTTGAGAGTTGGTTCGATGCACTCGGGTAACAGACGTACGCCTGACATTCACCAAACCCAAGCACGCCCATCCTACTGGAAGAACGTGTAGCTTGACTCGTCGCTCCATAAAACAGTTTTCCAGTGGTCCACAGTCCAGTTGTGACGTTGCAAACACCAAGCAAGTATGCCGGCTTTGTTGGGTGATGTCTGGTTTGTGTGCGGCAACATATACGTGGATATTGAGGTCGTGCAGTTCTTTTCGGAAAGTATTGTGGTGCACCGTAACAACTGCCGTCTGTTGAAACTCACTGTTGAGGATTTGGAGTGGTTTCTTGCGGTTCTTACGAACCTCACGCTTCAGGAAACGTCGATCCCGTTCGGTCAGTTGACGGGGACGACCAACATGTGCAGTTCGTGTCCCAACTCCCCTAGTCTTCCACTTCTTCACGACATAACCAACAGTTCACCGTGGCTGTGATAATTCTACCGCAATTGCACGAATAGACTTGCCACTAACGTGACAACCAACTATAACACTTCTTTCAAAGTTACTAAGTTCCTTTCGTGTCAACATATTGTCACAACTTCCCATAGAACTAATGACGTTACCACTTCGCGTATCGTATTTAACTTTAACAGGTCATATGCGAGTACTGGATTTTCATAAAATTCGAGATGCAGTCGAATTTTATGCAAATCCGCTGGCGTCTGATTCATTATTGCAGGGTTGTATGTATTCATATATATATATATATATATATATATATATATATATATATATATATATATATATATATATATATATATATATATATATATATATATATATATATATATATATATATACACTCAAGAGCCAAAACATTATGACCACCTGTCAATACCGAGTTGGCCCACCTTTGTCACGCAACACAGCTTCAACCCGCCTTGGAATGGATGCCACAAGTCCTTGGTAGATGGCCGGAGACAGATTGTACCAGATGTTTAAGCAACGGTCACGCAAATCCGAGATATTGCGAATTGGTGGTCTTTGAACTCTGAGCTGCCGTCCTATGACATCCCAAATGTGTTCCATCGGATTGAGATCCGGTGAGTTAGGCGGCCAGGACATTAACTGGAATTCAGCATCATGTTCCTGGAACCACTCCAACACAATTTTAGCCTTGTGACACGGGGCGTTGTCCTGTTGGAACATTCCATTTCCAGCTGGAAAAACAGAGGCCATGTAAGGGTGCAACTGGTCCGCAATGATGTTCACATACCCTGTAGCATTTATGGTCTGCTCTACCACAACCACGGGTCCCAGAGACGCCCAAGAGAACGTCCCCCAAAGCATAATACCGCCACCACCGGCCTGTGTCTGACCTACTGTACATTGAGGGAGCAACAGTTCGCCTGGAAGACGGCGTATCCTGACGCGGCCATCGGCGTGATGAATGTCAATCCGTGATTCACCTGACCATGCAACTCTCTCCCACTGATCCATGGACCAGTCGCGATGTTCCCGGGCCCAGCGCAGGCGCAGTTGGCGATGACGCTTGGTCAGCAAAGGCACACGAGTGGGACGTTTGCTGCGTAGCCCCATATCCAACAGTGTCCGCTGAACAGTGTGCTGCGATACTATTCTACTTGGCCCTGCATTGTATTGGGCTGTCAGCTAAGCCACTGTCTGGCTCCGGTTTTGCTTCACCATGCGAGACAGTCTCCGACGACCTTTTTCTTTGATAGCATGTGGACGTCCAACACCATGTCGTCTACTGCTGGTTTCACCGTTATTCATCCCTTGCATAAGTACTAACAACTGTAGGTCGCGAACAACCCACGAGTCGTGCAGTTTCGAAAATACTTGTTCCGAGCCTTCGAGCCATTACAATCTGCCCTCTATCAAAGTCGCTTAGATCCGCAGCCCTTCCCATCACACACAGAAGTAAGGGAAAGAATGATTCTTCAGACTCTCCAGCAGCAGTTAAATACCACTTCCACCTGATCACGTGCCTTCCACGTCATCCAGGCGAATTCATTGCAAAATGTAGGGGTGGTCATAATGTTTTGGCTCTTGAGTGTATATATATATATATATATATATATATATATATATATACACACACACACACGCACACATATATTAATGCTAAACAATAGCCGGCAATGTGATTCTTTTTGTTCTCATTTCATAGTTCTATATCCTTTCTTGAGAGGTTGTTGAATCATTAAATGTGAACACGTGACATAAGAATCTTTTTGTTCTCATTTCCTAGTTATATTTCTATCTTCAGTTTTGATTTTAGATACACTGAAGTGCCACTGAATTAGGGATACCTACCTAGTAACGAGTTGGGCCTCCTCTGCCCTTGATAACGGTTGCCACACGACGAGGCATAGATTCAACAAGTTTCTGGAAACGTTCCACGGGAATGGCTTGCCAAATATTGGCTAAAGCTGTCCATAATTCAGTAAGGTTCTTTGGTGCTGTGTGATGGCCTTTCACGCCTTGTTCCAAAACATTTCAAAGATACTCAATAGGATTTAAGTCTGGGGTTCTAGGTGGACAATTCACGACAGAGAAGTCAGAGGAATGCTCATCCAACCAGCCAGTAGCCAACCGGGACTTGTGAGAGGTACAGTTGTCTTTCTGGAAAACTCCATTACCGTGCGGATAACAGAACAGCATAAACGGATGGAGGTGATCACCCAGCAACTCTACGTACCGAATTGCATTGAGGGAGGTTGGTACACGCACCAAAGATCCCAAACTGTGCCACGAAAAAACACCCCAGACCATGATTGAGCCACCATGCCCTTGTACAGTTCCAGCCAGGCATGCAGGATCCATAGCTTCATGAGCCTGACGCCATATTCTCAGCCTCCCGTCGGCGTTAAGTAGTCGGAATCGAAACTCATCACTCCATGCTACTCGTTTCCAGTCCTCTACACTCCAGTCTCTGTGCTCTCTTGCCCAGGCAAGACGTGCAGCCCGATGGCGAGTATAGAGCAATGGTACTCTCGTAGGTCGACGGCTCCCGAAACCCATACGGTGAAGCGAGCGTTGCGCAGTCCGTTTACTGACTGTACGACTGGCAAAGTCATTAAACTGGGTGGTAGTTTGAGCTAATGTTTGGCTTCGCTGGCTAAGTACAATACGCCTGAGCCGTCTCTCACCACGCACTGTCAAGGCTTATTGTCCTTTGCAGTTTGCCCGATCGCTAGTTTTTTTTCCACCATCCATGTATTCTTGGTATACTCTTGACACTGTCGACCTTGAAAATCCTAGCTGTCTGACGATTTCGGAAATTGAATGGCCTATGCGTCGCGAACCTACGATTTGTCCGCGATCGAAGACGTCTAAATCAGGCAGTTTACCCATACTGGCAATTCCAACATTTAATTCAGAACAACTACAGTACGCGCTATATATGCAGTTACCACAACGCCCTCACTTGCGCATACATGATACGCAGCGCTACACAATTTGCATAGGCTTTGCTATCCCTAATTCAGTGGCACTTCAGTTTATATAGAATCATGTTTGAACTGTCCAAACAACAAATAATTCTTAATTTTTATTTTTATTTTACCGATTTTTTCCAAAACTGTTCAGATTTCATGTATTTCTTTCTTTGCTGATTAGTTTAGTTTTTGGTTTCAGATAAATATTCTACTAAGATATTTTTATATGAAGTTCACCATTTCTTTGTTTTGTTGATTACACGCTGAAATATTTAAAGAGTGCATATTCATATTTTCTTTATATAAATATTTATATTTAGGAAATTTTGGTGTTTATTGAGAGGTTTATTTGTTTTTCCACAATACCATATGCTGCGGAAGCCTGTTTAATATTTCAGTTGTGCTTATCTTTTGACTAAACCAAATGCAGAATATCTCGCAACATAGACATGTGCAATTCTGCCTAATACATGCACTCATATAATTTATGTATAATGCATTATTATGTCACCAATAACACAAATTTCAGGAAATTTGAATTTTTGTATTGCAGAAATATAGGCTAAAATAGCCAGCCAATTTCTTTCCACATGAAAATTTATCTTTTTGTAATGCAGGTATGCTCATATTATACCAGGTGGTGGTGGGTGTTATTACGAGTAACAAATTTCTCTTTTTGTGGTTTTGTGAGGGGGAGCTGAGACTGTAAATGAATAGTGCCTCATACGAAAATTCTCCCTCTCAATCAATCAATCCAAAGCCGTCTGTCTGGGGCGGATGGTCCGAGCATAGCCGGACGAAGCCAGCCTAGTATTTATATATATATATATATATATAGTGCTAGATATCTAGAAATAGAGGTGCCGAAACGGTAATCTTCCGGGGGGTGTGGGGGAGTATTCCAAATTATTGATAAAGAGAGGTACTGGAACGCCGTCCGGCGCATTCCGCCTCAAATCTAGCCCTGTATATATATATATATATATATATATATATATATATATATATATATATATACAAACAGTTATATCATAAATGTAAAAATGTACATAAATAGGGAGCGATAAAAATACATGAAACAAAAATTGCATATTGTTTGACTAACCGTTTTACCCTTTTTAATCAGACCTAAAGTTTACTCACAGTAGCATCATTTATAACAAATTATTTACTGAAGGATGAAATCTTTGTTTTATTAATTATCGCTGTGGGTACTGATAAGATGCGTACGATATTAATCTTCATATGTAATAAGAGGTTTAGTGGACAGTAATTCTAGTTTCCTAAACATCTGTTTGAAGGTTTTTTAACCAATTATGATAAGAAAACTAACCTACATATACGTTGAGAGAAACCTGTTTGTGAGTTTAAGGGACTTCCTTTTTTTTGGCACGGAAATAACTGCATGATAACTATATTTTTTTTACCTGTATACTTTTTAAGTCAAGAGAGTTTCGAGCGTTTTTTAAATTAATTAATTAATTTTTTTACTTTGAAATTAATACTTGAAAATTTTTATGTGTGTTTCGTCTCTCACAAGTTATTTCTGTCAAGGAGATGAACTTTAAAATCTTGAAAATTTTCACCCTTCGACGAGCGTTGGACTCTTGCTTGCAGGGGCGGTGTACAAAGGGGAAAGAAGTTTTTAATGTCTTAACCTGACGTTACTCTTTCATACTGTGAATATGTTGTGCCATTAGCTGGCACAAATGTTCTTCACAGGGCCTACTGTTTGGGTCCACTCTTTCTTGTTTGATTTTCCTCTTTCTTTCGTGTCTTTAAAGCCCTCTAAGTTATCCAAATAACTAGGGATTGATCATTTCCCGCCTGTCCCGGTATTTTCGATTCGAATCATTGGAAGATACGTGTCGGGCAGAGATACACCTTGCCTGCTAGATTTAACTTTTCTGGGTATTTTTTGATTGGTTGTGGAGTCGAAAAGTGGAAGTGTTATCCTTCAGTTTTGGGGGATCCTCAAATTCTACCATGCTGGTCTTCGAGGACGGAATGGAAAGTTTTGCCGTAGGAAATTCTTACTGATAAGCGGGGATCTTTGTCTGAACGGCCAAGAGTTATACCGGTGTGTTGTTCAGTCAACAATGACTTATTTAGGCTCCCTGTAGATAATTCCGGAAAGAATCAAGAGGTTTGCAGGAGAAAATTATTAAACCATTTTGAAAGAGCGAATAGTTAAGTTAATTGCTGCATTTGTTAAGCTTAATATAATCTATTATGACGGACCTAAGGAAAATAAATTCTTTTTTTAAATTCAATTTCAAAGAATATCAGTTTCGCCGTACTTGTGCAACAATATCGCTCTTAAACATTATTTTTGCCCTGAATTCTAGACTTGTAACCGGGCATGCAAATAATTTTCCTTTTCCCATAAATCTAATCGATTTGCTACATATATATGTAATTAAATTTCGACAGGAGTTTGGTCTAATAAAGTGTTCACACATCAGGACGCTGTCTATTATTTGACAGTGTCTTGGCAGCAGATATTCTGTATTAAGCAGAACCGTCTAAGAAAGTCCTTCAATACGTGGGCGTGATTGTAAAAGCGGAGTGCATGAGTAAAAAGATGCCAAATTTGTCGATATGTCCTGAAGCGGTCTGACAATAGACTCTGTACCGTGTATGACGATGGACTGGCAATGTCCGCAAGATATTGTTATCGATTGGTGTCTTTCTTTCATGGTATTCCAGTGTCAGGATGACAGATGGTTTTGTGCGCCCTTGACATTTGCCCGATCGATAGCTGGACTATTAAATTAAACTGGATTATTTCAGCATTTGACCTCTAGGGCAGATACCTGAGGAAATGACAGCCATGTGTTCTCTCAAATTTTCTCTTAAATGTTACATCGTTTTCTCTTATAAATTATATAAAAGCCTTTTAAATCATATAATTATTTTTTAAAATTTTAACATGATTTCGCATTCCCATCATACTTCATAAGGGTTGTACCTGGAGGTTGTAAATTTGTGTTATAACATACCTATATATAACAGAATGTCGTATTTCATACAACTTAAATTAATGAAACTAAGATACTGGCCAAGAATACTACCAAACAACCTAACAACCATATATCGTAATTGTTGTGACTTTTACCGAAAAGTAACTTACCTATAGTTTTCCCGTAGTATAGTTTTGCACTCACGCTATTGTTTTGATTTTGGCAGTTGTCAAATACATTTTCTTAATAACC
The DNA here is from genome assembly GCA_907164885.2 of Dolomedes plantarius. Taxonomy (NCBI): domain Eukaryota; kingdom Metazoa; phylum Arthropoda; class Arachnida; order Araneae; family Dolomedidae; genus Dolomedes; species Dolomedes plantarius. The sequence goes on from OU015500.1 coordinate 30,292,991, forward strand.
TAGTAATCGGGTAATCAACCGTGTTAACCTAGTAAATTCGATTGTAGATGACGTCATTACACCAGATTCTGTTGTATGACGTCATTTGCATTCATCAAATGTTAGTGGAGATTTATTTGTTTTTCCCCGTGGTTTATTGATTACGAGTTGGATTCCTGGACCCTGTTTCGTCAACCAATCAGGTTGCGGGACACATTTTTCTCTCAACCAGTAGTTAAGCTTGATCTTTTTTAACCTCTGTAATACAAATTCATCATCTTGCTTCCTTTTTCGGCTTGTTTTCCAGCACGGGTTGCTTGATAGTTCTTTCCCATCCTGGGTTTGATCTCAGCGTTTACTATCTTTGCTGCTCGCGGTCCTCTGTGGCTCATCTTCGACTTTTCGGAGTTTAATCTTTATATTTTGCTTTTTATCTTATCTTATATTGGAACCTTTTATTTTCACAAGTCTTGCTGATTTAATTTTGTGTTAACTTTAACTTACTAAATTCTAATGTTTTTATTTTTATTTTTGTAATTTCTTTAATTTATTTTGTAACTTAACTTTTTTTTATCTTGATTCATTTCTCTTTGGACCATGCGGGAAAAGCTTCAGTGCTTCCCATATCCATACCGAGGGTAAAGGTCTTTCTTAGCCCTACTTGGAACCTCACGAAAACTTTTGTCCATGTCCATGTCCATGATTACGATTTGGTTTCGACTCGTTGTGTGCTATTTATAATTTAAGCAAATACTGTGTGTATATATATCGACTGTCTAGCGAGTATGTTTGCCCTTGCTTTTGCCCTGTTTTCTTTGTTTTGCCGGCTGAGATAGAGCCTGTTATAAGTGAGATGTCTCGTGGTCTGCATGCCTGAGACAGTTTTATTTTATTATGTTTGAATGTAAATTTATATTTTAATTTATATATATAACTTCGAATAAAGAAGTTTTATTTTGTCTCTGTTTCTGTCGTTATATACTGCCAGCCACACTCTGTTTATTGTCCCTGTGTCTGACAATTGTAATTTTTTCTTAGGAGATTCAAACGAACAAATTCCTCTAAAATTACAAAAGCTAAAGTGTAGCACAGATTTATTGAAAGCCGCTGTGCAGAAAATAGCAGGTTTTTGTATTAATTTACCCTGAAACTGAAACATTTAATTCAAAATAGAGCCTATTGATATATAAGTTAGAAATTAAAAATTTTTACAATTGAACAAAGCAATAGATCGACGAATACCTGCCGAAATTAACAGGTGTAGTGTCATAAAAATGGCATATACAAGCTTTTGAGTTTCTAGATTTTAATTTACAGATAAGTAATACTCAACCCTCATAAATAATATCCTTCATCACTTTGTATCCTTATTCCCTCTCTTCATTTATATTAGCTCCCAAATTCTTAATACATTTATATAAATAAATATGAAATATACAGAAAAAGATATTTTAAAGAAAGAATAAACAATCCCTGTAGAAATCGAAGAACTTAATCCTGTCTTTCAATTTATAGAACAAGTTCAGCTCAACGTGTTTTCGAAAATTGTTCAACTACAGAAAAATTCAGTTTCCCTATTTAAAAAATCAGCATGTGTGAAATGGAGAAATGAGACAGGAGTGAAAACAAACTAGTTCATACAATACAGTTTTTTCTGTATATTGACATATAATATTTACATGTGTTTATGCAGATGGTGGTTATTAGTTATAGGGCGAACTTAGGGTAGAAGAGGCGGGAAAGACGGGTTCGTGAGTAAAATGATGCCAAATTTGTCGCTATGTCTTGAAGCGGTCTGTTAATCAGCGTCGACGTCATTAATCCATATAGCCCAGTCAAAATAGGTTTTATGGCTAAAAAAATATGAAAGTTTTGAAAATTGGTAGAGATGTTTGTTTGGGCATACTGTTGAACATACTAAAACTCCCCACCGATCAGACTTCATCTTTCGCCGCCATCATGGAAAATGTGTAGACTTTTTTGGTTTTTTGCAAATAACTTGAGAAATATTGATTTTATGTAAAACAATTGATACAAAAGTTGAAGAGCATTAAATTATGTACGAAAAACACTTTACAACTCTAATATGAACAAAGATAATTGACTTTGAAAGGAGCGGGCTATCATACAATGGACGCGGATGCGCGGGTCATCCTCATCGCGATGGGGGGATGACCCGCGCGTGTGCACACAAGTCTTGAATACTCCCGTGTGTCAAACCTCTGCATATTAAAACTCGAGAGATACTTGCAGCAACATCCAATCCATTGTTATCAGGTTGTATTGTGAGGCTTGGTGGATTCTATCTTTTAATGTCATACTTAGGCTGCACTGGGTACTTAATGGCTGGAAGTGGGTTAAAATAAATACTAACTTTGATGTATGCTCTTACGTCAGTAGAAAAAAATGGTGTCTGGCCATGCATACGCTAGAAAAGCCCTAGTTCATTTATTTACTCAAAAATCTTTAACAAAAATAATTTTTGACTGCATGGACATATATGATAAGGAAAGCAATAATCTCCATGAGTTGTTTTGAGATTTTGCAACTGAACCACTATCGCTAGAAACCATAAACTGACACACTCATATACGACTCATCCATATTAAAATGAGGAAGATATTGAAGCAGTTGAAAGAGAATGGCCCAACTGCAGTCCTCTGGGTTCAGTATTTTGAAATAGTAAACCTTATGAATATGGATTGGATGTTGCTGCAACTTTCTCTCAAGCTCTGATATGCAGAGGTTTGACAAACGTGAGTATTCAAGACTTTAAGTGCACACGCGCGTGTCATCCATCGGATGGGGATGACCCGCGCATCTGCGTCCCTTGTGTGATAGTCCGCTCCCTCCAAAGCCAATTATCTTTGTTTATGTTAGAGTTATAAAAAAATGTAAATAGTGTTTTTTGTACATAACTTAATACTCTTCAACTTACACACACACACTCACACCAGAAGAAAATTCTATGTTAATATGTGGCACTGAGATACTCGTAGAATTTTACCAGATTAATCAACGATAAGGGCCTGTTCACATAGGAGTCCGTTGCGGATCGTTAAAGTATTGAAATATATTTAACCAATGACAAACCTCCAAACGATTAGCAATGAAATTTTTAACGCCTATGATTGGTTTATTGTTTTATTGGTCTCAACGTCATCTTTCCCTTAATGCTACGCAACGGACTCCTATGTGAACAGGCCCTAAGGGCTGTTAACTAACTGTAAATAGCCCTGAGGCACTGAGCATATCCACGACCATAGAAAGATAAAAAGAAATATATATTTATATTCAGTTATATTTCTTCATGAATAGTGGAACTAAGATTTCGGTAAAAATAGGAATCAATCACAGTTTACTTATAAAGGAAATCAATGGAGATGAAGTCTTTTATTTGAATTATTTTACTTCAGGAAAGAACATCGACATAATTTACTCATATGTAACGGTGATAGAATTGAAACCTGGTGGGACTGTGCTAAGGATCAGAAGCAGACATGATTCAACGTGATTCAGGACTACACGAAACATTTGGGAAATAAATGAAAATTCTGTCAGAAAATCTTTGCAGAAAATCCAAACTTCACTAATTTACAGTGGGTTCATTCTATTTATTGTGTAAACAATTTTCATAGGCCAGAAATAGTGCAGTTCGGTGGATATTGCCAAGAATTCTAGTATTCCTCCCTAATCGGTAACATGAGACTGTTTTTTACAGTCCATGTCTCAAAGATAAGTAAATAAGAATATTTAAACTCTCTCGACAATTTCTAATTTCAGAATGAATTTATTGAGAAATAGCTTCGGTAAATGATATCTGAAAGTGCTTTATGTGGGATATACCCGAGATACCCCGAAACATTGTTTATCGATCGGCGTCTTCTTTCATTATGCTAGGTGTCAGGATGACGGATGAGAGTATGTGTCCGGAACAACTGTCCATTCGACATCCGAACCCAGGAACTCCCCTCCGCCTCCCCCCGAGGATAAATCCGGTATTTGACCCCCGGCACGAGCGCCCCGCGAGAAACGCTTCAACCCGTGCAGATTACGGCGTTGTTACAGTTGAAAACAGGCGTTTTACAGGACAGTGATTTGTTCGTCGAAGTTTAGAACTGGTAAAACATCAGAATTAGTCCGTGCGAGCCTCTGTAGATATTAATCAGATGATTATGCGCAAAGACCTAAACCTAGTGCTTCGAGCCCTAAATTCATACAGTAGCATTCAACTCAATTTTACCGGTAGTCAGTTGTTTTCAGGGAAAGTGTTTAGAGGTGAAAATACCTTAAGACCTTTTTTAGAGTAGCAATAATATGTATGGTAGTTAGCTTAATAAACTACCACCGCGTAGTGCCGAGTACAAATCCTTCGGGTAAGGCATGTACTAATATAATAGTGTTCAAAATTAAGAGAATGCACATTTTGTCGAATATCTGAAAAACTAATGGACAGATTTTATTGAATTTTGATATGTTGACACAGTTATATAATAGAAAACATTATACTGTACAACAGTCATGGTATGCACTCATGATCATCAGTTAGGATCATCAATGTAAGAATGTCCAAAACCCACGTTGAAAGTCGAACAATAGAGGACTCTAATATGGGGTATGGGCCACTATCACAGTCGTACAGCTGTCACAGCGTGTTGCTACACAGTAAACGAGGCAGTTTAATGAGTCCATGTGGCAGTCGGTTCCACTCCTGCAGAAACACAGTTTTTAGTTCTTGGGTGGATCTCGGAGGGGAATGGAGAGTTGCAATTGCCCTCCCAAGAGAGTGCCAGACATGTTCAATAGGGTTTAAGTATAGATATTTTGCTGGATCCATTCAGAGAATATCCTCACTTTCAAGATAATCGTCGACTAGGTGAGCTTATCTGGATGGACGTGGTCGTCCAAAAGAATAAGCCAAGGGTCAATTGAGCCTCTGAAAAGTCGAACATAGGGCTGTAAGATCACATCCTTATACATCTCACTAGTCAAGGACCCTCTATCAAGCCCTTGGAGAGTTGTACGGCCATTTAGCCTGGTGCAGACATCATGAGTTTTGTCCATATCCATATCAACTCCAGTTGCGACAAGAGCGACTCCGATCAATCGCGATTCAGCCTGGACACTGATTCTCGAAGTACCATCATCTGGATAGAACATGAGACCCGATACCTTTCCTCCATAATTTGTGAAAGAGACCGCTGTGACAGCGCAGGCGTCATTGTATGAATAGGATTGTGTTGGACGGCCGTTGGATGTTCCCCTTTTCAGAGGCACAGTTAGACCTCGATTCATTTTAAGGACGACAACGGGCGTCCACATAAGGCTCACCTACTCGAGGATAATCTTCAAAGTAAGGCTATTCGCCGAAGTGACTGGTAAGCGAGATATCTAGGCAGAAACCCTATTGAACATATCTGGGACTCTCTTGGGAGAGGAACAGCAGCTCGCCATCCCCCTCCGAGAACCATCCAGGAGCTGAAAACTGTAGAGTGGTTCCGCAGGAGTGGAACCAACTGCCCCAGGGACTCATGAAACTACTTCGTTTCCAGTATATCAACGCATTGTGAGATTTGTATAACTGTGAGAGTGGTCTATATCAAATATTGGAGTCATTTTATGTTCGATCTTGCATAGTGGGCTTTGGACATTCCTGTGCTGACCTGTGCCTAACTGATGATCATGAGTGCGTACCATGACTGCTGTATGGTATAATTTTTTTCTTCTATATAACTGTGTATCCATAACAAATTTCCTTCAAATCCGACCATTAGTTTTCCAGAAATTGGATCAAATGGACAAATTCTTTTAATTTTGAACACGAGTGTACATATTTGTGCTATTCCCTTATAAGGAACAACGTAGGTAAACCTATTGGATGCACCCATTGTAAAGTATTTTACAGAATTCGTGGTGCGTATGGGCGAATGTCCTCAGAATACATTCCTGTTGCATTAAAGAGAAAAAAAAATAGTTGGATCAATCAAAGCTTTCAATTTTCCTCTGAAATCCTAGACACTGGTGCCATGCATAGGAAATGGGAAACGGTAATTAGCAGAGGAGTATAGCTTTAAATTTAATACAACAATGTCTTAAATTCACATCAATTATCCCCGTTATTTTTTTATTTTGTGCCACATATGCTGCCTCTTATAAGCTGAGACGCTGAGACTTGTAGAACACTGTAAATGGGCTTGAGAGGAATGTTTAAGCAGATATAGTATCTATTTTGCAAGGCATTTTGTGCCGCTCATATTATACGGTGGTTAGCATCCCAAGCCACCGTCGCGTGGGTCTGAGTTCAAATCCAGGTGAAAGAATGGATACTTCTGTGCTGTCCTTCCATCGGGGGCAACGATGTTTAACCCCTGTTGAGTGCTCTCATAACAAAGTGGCCAACAAAACTCGAGGTGTCGATGGGCGAATTACCATAGGAAAATTGGCTGCCGCATTTAAAAAAAGGCCTTTTTTACACAGAAAAAAACATTAACTGATGTGGGCTTAGTTACCATCTGGTTCTACTCTACTAGATATTTCATAAATTTACTTAACCGCTGTGCGAACAGCTCGCACTTCCCATTGGCACAACAAATATCTCTTCCCTGTGGCTAGCCACCCTCAACGTTGAACTTGTATGTTTATTCCCTTTCTCAAACAAAGGATGACGTTTTCAACAAAACTGCAGAAAGTAGTCTTAGTTTAACGCCATTTATCACCAAAAACATCGACATTATTACTTGGCAATTGATATTTATGAGATGGTTCCGTGGTTATAACAAAATAAAGAACATCGGTGTTATTAAAGGCTAAAAACCCTTTAGTTTAAACATAAATTTATAAGCTTTTCCAAAAATTCGAATTGTTTTCTATTTTTTCCCTAATATGGGTACCATTCACCCCTTAACCCTGAAAAAAGAAATTTGTGGACGTATAATTCGTTAACCCTTATTACTTCAAAAATATTATAGAATATTTGTAAGTCAACTCCAAATGAATTTTTAAATTAAAAGGGGCTGTCAGGAAAGATGCTGCATAATTCTTGTAAGGTTGTTTTTTTAGCAACCTTCTTGTTATCAATCGAAAAGGAAATCTTACATGATAATCCATCCTTTTCCGACACATCTACCCAGACCGTTGAATAAGTATCCTCATCACTGTCTACTTGAATAATTTATGGGCCTAGTCTTTCGTTTCCCCGTAAAGCTTTCACTGTACTTTCAGAATCACTGTTATCTAAATCTAATAACAGCGGCGAATTTCGTTCGCTTTCCCTTTAAATGTCTTCATTATCAACTCAGAATAAAGCATCATTATTTCTGTCAATTTTCGCATTCACTTTTGCTGGGCTTTTTATATTAGAAATTTTATTTCAAAAAACTTTTGAACCAGATGAAACTGAATGAATTGCTTGAAAAAATCACTACAGGGCTGCCGCTCGACAAAAACTCCAACTTGCGTTTGATAGCAATACTGCCGGTTGAAGCAGACAGTTGAAAAGGATAAGGGTTGAATCACCGCCATCCTTCCCCCTGAAACTGATCGTGTAATTATCTCATACATAAATATTTGGTGGTACACTGTTCGACTAAACTCAAATTACAACTCAAAAGTCACAAAGTTAGAAAAGAGCGTGTATTATTTACTCAAATTTTCTTAGTACGGCAACCAAAAGTTTCACTTGAATGTTGATTGTGTACAGTGTTTAAACGATTAATTATCGCCATCCTTCCACCACGGTCCCTCCTTGTATTTATTGCTGAAATACATTTTTATCCCGGAGATTTCGTCTCTACGCTTTGTTTCTTTCGGTTACTTTGAAATACCAGGGGAAATACTGACGCATATATCATCGAGTATGAAGTCCGATAGTTTCTCGTTAGTGCCTGGCCTTTAAAAAAACTCCACCTTCTCTCTACCGCTTAGACAAATCATTTCGTTTTTTTTTCTGCTTGAAAAGGGTCTGCAATGGAATTTTTCATCCTCTTTGTTCGTGTTCAAGAGTATCTTAGATTTTACTTTAAGGCACTTAGAAAACGGAAGTAGAGGATAAAGAAATTGGTCACCAAACGCTTTTCAAACTGAAAGCTCGAGGGAAAATCCTTCTTCAACGCTTTGAGTGTTAAGAAAGACACTGATTAGCACGCACATGATGGATAAAGAGCATTATTTATTGGAAAGACTGGGACAATCTGCCAGGAGAGATGGTCCTTCGTCCAGTCAGAGGCCGTTTACATGAAAATAAGCCCCATTTATTGGATGGATGACAACCTAGTAAAAGTGGTCGCATAGACTGTGACGTCATATGACGCACTTCCGTAAACCAGCAGGTGGCGCGACGGGCGCCGGATGGAAGAGGGGAGAAGCGAGATGGATGAAAATGGTAGATGACGTGCGCGCAGCAAAGATTGTAGCAAATATATACATGTTCTTTTTTTTTGTTTGTATTTAATTGTAAAAATGTGTCGTTTTGTAAGTAAAGTGTTCTTTTCAAGAGAGAAAAAAGTGTAATTCTTCGTCTACACAATAACAAACTAGTGTAGGTATTGTTCCTTTTACGAAGAGACAAGGAATGTTCTTCAAGATAGTAAGAGGTGATATCTTACATTGTGCGCCACCTGCTGATTTACGGAAGTGCGTCATATGACGTCACATAGACAAAGTCATCTTCAACGTACCCTGAAGCCATGGACCCGAGTTTCTCCCTCAATATAGGTGTACCCCTTATTACGATATCTTAGAGGTAGCAAAATTGCAAACACGGAATTTTTCAAACTTTTTCAAACAGGTGCTAGTTCAAAGCTCCATTCAACAATTGGAGAGGACTATGCGTGTCTTTGTAGTTCGACCATCTGTGTTCTGGATCTATCATATACATCTCATGTGCCTGCAATAGTTCTGTTCTTTTACATAAACGTTACTATGCGCTTATAGATTTAAGCAAGGTGCCCAACCTTTTGATTTGCCAAGGCCGCACTGATTGGCCGCAAGAGGTATTGTCTTGGGCTGCATCAAAAATATGTAATACCGTCAATGCAAATAAGTAACAAAACTTTATTTATTTTTATTTTTTAGTATGACATCAAGAAAAGAGGGCAACATGAAAATAAAACTAGCAGGATATTTGACCTTGGTTTTTTTTTGTGAAACTGTTGCATCATTGTCTGGTTTGACGAAAGAGGTTGCAATTCTCACTGAGTTAATTAGGTGCTCATACGAAATTTTTCATCAAATTTTGCTCTTCACGTGCTTCACCTTTGAAAACAGTTGCTCAAAAGTGGGCGTAGTGCCAAAAAATGATGACATGAATAAAGCTTTATTGTAAAGCGAGAGATAGTTTCCCCTGGGAACATACGAGTATAGGTTTTATAAAGTTAACTATGTTGTGGGGCCACATTACTACCTGTCTAGGGCCGTAGGTTGGACACGCCTGGTTTTAAGTATTATAGTCGTAAATGAATGCTTGTTACAATCTCTCCATATTACTAACAGCATAAAATTAAATCCTTTTTCCCTTTATCATGTTTAAAAATATTAACTTTTAACCCAATTGGTGGATTATTCACAGGAAATTTAAGTAATATTCAAAACAGAAAAACGCATTCTCTGAAAATTCCCCAAAATTGATAAGAAAGGCTCAAATCAAAGACACAGTTTTTTATAAAATCCACAATAAAAAATTAAGAAAGGTCTTTAGTACCACTCTACTTGATGTTAAAAGGGTATGTAATAGAATAGTAACTAACAACTGAATTATACAATGTTAGTGTTGGTTGATTAGTTGAGCCTACACTAACTGAATTTACTAAAACTAAATTCCTAAAATTTGCTCTAAGAAATATCTTCCGACAGAGTGTGGTATTAACTTGTGCACCTAAATCATCTAACACCAAATCTTTTCGTCTTTGTTCTATGCCAAATCTTTTCGTCAGGACTTTCGTCGATTCTCTTTGGAAGGGGACATGTTTCTTTGAGTAATATTTCTCCACAGGCAGTAATGAATTTTCCATCTTGACTAACTGCTTCTTCTTACAAGTAGTTTTCTTCTAAGCTAAGTCATACGTCGGACTTACCATACCTGTGACAATCTATATGCCCTTTTTTAAACTCTCCAGTAAAATAAGAGTAATATACTTTGTAATTTAGTAGTAATGTCAACTGTTTTCATAATGTCAAATATTTTTAATAAACATAAAACTTCTATATATTTCATATTTATTTAACAAAATTATATCTTTTCGTTGTAACAAACTTCAAGTTCTTCTCAAAATACAAATGATCCATGTTGTCCCACCCCTTTTGTAGAACTTGAATATGAAGCAGTGCGAAAAGTTTACAAGTCTGCAAAAGGAAGAAAAATTATTCGCAATTAAAGGTTAATGCAGTTTATCATAGGTTTGTCTGATATTATATAACGGGTACTAACCAATCATAAACTAAAACCTAGTATATATTCTCTTCATAACTTCAAGGTGGGGGCTTTCAAAGCATTAGCCATTTGAAAAAAAAAATGTTTATATATCTTCTCATAAAATCAAATATTACCCATTCTGATGGTTTACGAGCTATACGATATCTCTTTCCCTTGCAATTCCTGCTTGGCACAAGATGAAATCATAGCTTTAAATTCTCACCGGAACCCATTTCTGCCATTCATCATGCGGTGGTGACATTTGGCAAAATCGATTTAAAGACTATTTGTAATCGTAATCACGCAGGTAAATATACAATCGTCCCACAGTGTTTTGAAGCTGTTCATTTTCCGACTGCTGATATGAGTCTATTCATCATTTCCCACGTAACTTGTTACACGGATGGTGCTAAATATTTGAGATTAGCGAATGAAACTGAATCCAAACAATCTCCTATAGCGACATTCCTTTCATTTTTTTTTTCCTGGCGAAAATTTTTGACCCCAAAAAAACTCTGGAAGTTAGCTTTTTTATTAAAGGTATATTTATTAGGATAAGTATAGCAGTGAAACTACGGAAGGTGAATAGATAAATCTAATCAGAAACTACTTATATATGAATATCATTGGTGAATTTTTGATGTACACAGCTTTGGGTAAGTTTAAAATGGTTTCAGGGTTTGTCGGGAGTTCTGACAAAATTGTCACCAAAAATGCACATTTCACATGTAGTACTGTGGCGATACTTATGCAGAAATGCAAATTTTAATGCAATATGCAAATTTGAACACTAGACATGCCTACGACCCGTGTGCATTTCTAGCACATGAAAAGGAGCTCTCCGCACAGAAGAAATGAGCACATTGGAGGGCCCGGCCCATGTACTGTAGTTACCACTACTCTTCCTGAAGCACCTGAAGCTGAAGAAATGAGCTGCAAGGAATAAGAATTTCCTATGTACCTGCCTTTTAACGTTGGGTGATCCGTTCACCTTTATTGTTTAATGCTTCTAGTCATTTATTTATTGTGTAACCAGAGTAGTAGTTTTAATGTTTGGCTATAATAAACTAATATTGCTTTTATCTCTAATTATTTTATTGCCATTACTGCATGCCTGGATACGTTTAAACCGGCCACAGTACCTTAAGATATTTTTACGAGATACAGTGATGTGCTTCAGGCAAAATGATTTCGTTAGGTGGGAAAACTGTTGCCGAAGATCTTGTTTAATTCTTGTACATCGTGTTGTCATTTTTCATATGTATATTTTAATGGTTCAATACAGGCTTTATTATTATACAGGTAGAATTTTCGGCGATAATTTTAGCAGAACTCGCGGCAGCACTGACAACCATTTAAAATTTATTCAAGCCTCTGTACACCGAAAATTACAATTATGAAGTTTATATAAATAAGTAGTTCTGAATCCCTTACCTTTCACCTTGTCATTTGTATATGTCTCATGATAAACATAGCTTAAAGGAGCAAGTTTTTCGGGTTTTAACTTTTTGGCAAGCAATTTAACACAGCAAAAAAAAGAAAAAACTTCAAGAATGCGTGGAATGCCTATGTGGTTTAGAGCCCTGTTAAGTATGTCATCCTACGAGGTCCTCGTAAGAGGATATTATGGTTGAAAAAAGGGAAATGTGGGGACGAAGAATCTGCCTCCTTCGAAATACGTTTAACAAAATAAAGTGAAAACGTTGTTAAAAACCGAAAGTATAAAGTACCTCAACGATGAGTTGACGGATGGAAAGCCTACTTGGAAGAACCCAAAGAGTGTTCTTTCCATTTTGATACTGGTAAAACTAACCAAACTTCATTCATTTTAGTTTATTTAGCTTTTGCGTTTTATTTGTTTGTTATGCCCCAGGTCGGAAAAGTCCCAACCAGATCTATCAAGGCTGCAGGGGGATGAGATGCTGTTCCTGTTTAGCCCTCGGTCTTTGGGTAACACAAGGGTCGGAGGTCAACTTTTTGCCCGGTGCCACCACAGTTTTGAAAGAACACCTCAAGGGGAGACATCTGTCGGGCTCGTACCCTCCTCCTAACCCTATAAACCTCACGGACGGACTTTCTAGTGCGCAGATTTGAAGTGGCCATACCCGGTTTAGACAGGAAGAGCATTCAATGGCGCTTGTCGGGACTCGAGCCGAGCACCCTCATTGTCAAATTCCGATACGCTAACCATTACGTTACCCCGGGTCAATTTAACTATTTTAACTTTTAGACGATAAAGATACCATACGATATAGATAAGTTGTTTACATACGTATTTGGGATTTTGTAAAACTTGAAAAATACTTTGTAAAAAATGAAAAATATTTTGCAAGCTTACTTTGTCAGGAGCAAATGAAAAATCTTTAAATTTTTTTAATATTTTTTTATTAATTACAACACCTTATCAATTTTGTAATATAAGGAATTAACTGACGATAAATATTCCTGTAACAATCATATTTAAAAAGTAGCTTAGTGCTTAGATTAAATGCTTAAACGAATAAGTTTGAGTTAATTTTATCTCAGTTTCTGTAACATATCTCGAGACTTAACTATTCACTGTTTTTATAATCAGTATTTGGTGAAGACTTCTTAAGCTCACTTTCCTTCCCCTAAAGTTGTAATATGTACACTGCTAGCATTAAAATTGCAACAACAGGAAGGAAAGCAAATAACAAAACTTTACTTATTGTACGTACACAGCATAGTGGGAAGAAAATATGATTAGATTTGTAGGCAATTTAGGGGTATAAAGGTTCCGAAATTAGTACACAAAGCTACCGCCTGTGCTACCTCTAAAACTGCTGTAACCCAATTAGGACCCCCGAACTGGGCTTAGATGACAGATACGAATCAGTCATTCCTTGCTGCTTCCAGTCTATGCCACACTTCATCAATCGTAGTGTCTAGAGAGCGGTGGCGGCGCAGTCTCTCAGCAACCCATGACCAGATGTTTTCAATGGGTGAGAGATCTGGAGAACGTGCTGGCCAGGGCAACAGTCGAACACACTATGTGTCGAGGTAAGTCAGGACACGACGGGCAACATGCGGTCTTGCGCTATCTTGTTGAAAGATGACGTCTCTGAGGCCTCGAAGATAGGGTACAGCCACCGGCCTTAAGATCTGAGAAATGTAACGTTGGCTGTTCAGATTACCGACGACGCGAACAAGAGGTGTTCGGGTTGTGTACCCAATGGCTGCCTATACCATCACACCAGGTGCCCGTATGACGATATCGAATGTAAGCAGGCCACGTGCGTTCTCCTCAGTATTTCCAGACACGGATATGTCCATTTTAATGCTGCACGCAGAACCGGGACTCGTCTGGAAAGACGAAGTGGTGCCACTCCTGTATCCAGTTTTGTCGTTGGGTGTACCACTGTCGCCGCGGGCCTCTATGCTGCAGTGTCAAGAGAAGCCGCACTAGTAATGGTCGCCATGCAGTCTGTGTTGCCCCAGGCGTCATCGCACTGTCCGTGCGGATACTTGTGCTGCAAACAAGCCCATTTCCTGACTCAAGGTCCGTGATGTGGCTGTACGAACCTGCAAGGCCGACCTGACAACATGTCTGTCCTCTCGGGCGTTAGCGGGAGGCCGTTGATATCCTGCATGCCGTTCAGTATGACCCTACTGAACCCATCGTTTCCAAATACGCATGGAATTCGATGGATTCCGACCGATGCAAGTAGCAATATCGCGGAACGATAAACCTCAATCTCGATAGGCTCCGATCTTGCCACTATCGAATTCCGACACATGTTGGTAGCCATTTCTCCTTCTTGTATGAGGCATAACACAATCTTTTCAAAAACACCCAATATTCAAATGCGATTTCCGAATGAGAAACTCCTTAGGACCATAGTACCATAGGACCATGTGATTAACTGTGTTACCTAGGCCATCGCCTTCTAACACAGATATTTCATGAGATTGACAACGGAGAGTGAAAGTTCTACCGAAATGAGAAAAGGAGTGTTCGTTTTTTAATATCTTCGGAAGCGTAAATTGCAACACAAAAGTGAAGCAGAGAGTTTTATGGTCAGAGCTTTGGAGGGTGAAATCAAGAGTTCTCAATGGACATCTCCAGGATCTTCGTGATGCTTCTCTGGTGGAGGCGGAGTCAATAGCTGTCTGAAAGCTGGTTTTCAGTTGGCAGGTGGAGAGAGGAGGAAGAAAAGAGTTTGGATAGAGATAAGGTTCAGAATCCGTGAGTTCTAAAACTAGGAAATCGAGCAAATCCAAAAGGTTTTACTCAGAGACAAATAATAAGTGCTAGAAGGGAGTTTAAGGATTGTAAAATAGATTTTTATTTTATTTCATAAAAATTTTTAATAGTTCTTAACCTTGGCAAAATGAGAAACTCACTGCGCAACTTTCCTTTTATGCAGAGTTTGAGATGTCGTTTCTCCCTCCTGCGTCGTTCGATTGCGCTTATATGCTAATCATTTGCATATCCTAGCATCTTCTTCCTTCCATACAAATTTGACGTTTGTATCCTCCTTCATGGTGCTGCAATTTTAATGGCCAGCAGTGTATATCTTATTATGCATGGGAATTTCTGCCCTCGGGTTAAAATATCTCCCTCATCGGTAAATTTATTAAGATATTCAAAACAATTATTTAAACTAAAAATTAAAGAAAATTTCTGGAAAAAAGGATTTTTTTTTCTTATCACTCTAAATTTATAGTGGGAATTTTTAAATAAATTTTCCAACTCAGGATCTTTCATTTATATGTTTTGTGGAGATCCAAATCTTGCACAATACAAAATATACAGAATAGGTTTATTAGTAAATCAGATTGCTTTTAATTGTGATTTTTTAACCATTAGGCCGAGAAGAAAGAAATGAATCTCTGAAATCCAACACAGTCTTTGGACAAAATTTCCGAAAAATAAGAAATTAAGTAGAGTAAACTGAAACTGAAAAGGAGCATGAATTTTTAAAAAATATTTTCACACTTATTAGTAAATGTCATATATGATATTACAGGTGTGTTTTAATTAGAATCTATCATAATATGGTAAACAGGAAAAAATTTTCACGGAATTTTTTTTATGTGTGAGCTTAAAATTTTAAACTTCCAGATGCAATATTTTACATTACAATTAGATATTTTTGTTTTGAATATTAGAAAATGTATTGATTATATTCTGATGAGTTCCGAGAGAGGAAAAAAATTAATTTTAAGGACAGGGTGTTTCAGCTACAAATACATCCTTTTCGGTAATTATTTAAGTTAGAGATTTGGAATTTGTTTGTACATCTTCAATTATAGGGCAGGATGACAACTGATCAGTACAGTAAACTACGTATATTTCTTTGAAATCTGATATTTTGCTTTTGCTCTGTAAAACATTCCGAATTAAAAAAAATAACTTTTCCGTAAGGGTATTTTTATAGTACAAAAGCTTTTACATTGCAGCAATCTAAACTTAGTTATCAATTTTAACTATTAAAAATTCTGAATTCCACACCACATTCCAAATAAAAATTATGATTTTCTTGAAAAAACATTTACTAGCTATCCTGTGATCTAAATGTAAAAAATAAAAGAAATAAACATACTGTGTCAGTTACGTTGATATAAATTTACTTTTGGGGAGTAAATTTTACAACGATTCAAATTTTGTAATTTTAAATGGCCTAGTTATCATATTAACGCCAAGGGCACTTGCAGTTTAGTCTAAATTTAGAAAGTACCACGAAGAGTCAAAATATTGTATAATGGGGCCAACTATGCATTCAATCAATTTTCTTGATGATTATTATTTGCTCATTTGAAAATACCAAACTTTGAAAAAAATATTTCAGGTAGTCTCTTCTAACGAAACTGCCGCGGGTTATTAACACAGGATTACTTATCGTTGCTTACCTCTTTTCTTTTTCTTTTTTTTTACGCCTTTTGGTCCCTCTCTGTTTAAATGTTTACTACTACAGGGTTTGGCGCACTGCCAAAATTATAACTCGCGACGGACTCTGAATTTTTTCTTTCCGGAGGACCGTTATTGAGGAACGTAATCTCTACGTTAAAAGATTAATTGATATATTAATGCGCTACAATTGGACAATTTGTTGTAAAACTTTGTGATCACCCACATGTTGTCAATTTGTGTGACATAAAACAAACTAGTTTTACACTAGTTACAAAATTTTCAGTTGGATGATAAATTTGGCAAAAGTTTTAAATTTGAAATAAAAAGTAAATAAAAACATATTATATTACTTTTATATGTAGGGTACTTTTACTTTGGATCCCCACGATTAGTTTGGATGGCTACGATGAATCTAAAATTTTTCACCTAGTGTCAGCTAAGCTATCTCTTCGCTTTCTCGAATAGATAGCCTCATGGTGAAGATTTTTCAATTTGATAGGAAAATTGCGCGGTGCCTACTTAACGTGGCGATATTCATTTGTTTACTTTTATCTTGTCACTCCCTAACATGCGGTTGAGGTGTCAACCTTTTAAACATCGCAGCAACGCGATAGTATTCAGCTTGTCGGCTGTTGCAAATATGACGTCATAGTTTGTTTCTCTCTCTTACGTATTTGCCATATGAAAATATTTTTTTTTAGCGGACCATGTTTGGCCATATGTAACTGTAGACCACGTTTCTTATGAAAATGTTTAAATGACAGTCGAACCTCGTTATAACGGATTTCAAGGGACCAAAGGTTTTGTTCTCTATATCCGAACAGTTAAGAAAAATGCTAGAGTTCACAAAATGTATAACTTATTAGTTCCAATGTGTATTCAATAATAATGTATTGAAAAATGATAAAATCTATTAAAAAATTATCATTAAGGAATTAAATCGACTAAAATCGATTACATTAAACTAACACGGTACTAATTAAATTACGTACAATAGGAAAATGGAGGGACCAAAATTTTCATTCTTTATACCCGTAAGTTCGTTATACAGTCGAACCCCGTTACAGCGAACGCGGTATATAACGAACTCACGGATATAACGATCGAAAATTTTGGTCCCGCCGTTTTTCTATTGTACGTAATTTAATTATCACTGTGGCAGTTTAATGTAATCGATTTTAGTCGATTTAATTCATTAATGATCATTTTTAATAGATTTTAAAATTTTTGTAATACATCATTACTGAATACACATTGCAACTAATAAGTTATACATTTTGTGAACTCTAGCATTTTTCTTAACGTTTCGGTTATAGCGAACCACCGGAAAAAGCGAACAAAACCTTTGGTCCCTTGAAGTTCGTTATAACGGGGTTCGACTGTATACCGGGTTCGCTATAACGGGGTCCGACTGTATATGAAGGACAGTTTGTTAATCGGTCAGTCTGTGGCATCTGTTAGTCTCCTACTTTCGATTAGAGGTGAGGAGAGACTATCTTTTCGTGAGCCATGAATATTATTTTCGTTAGGAGCAGTTGGCTCACTATTATGTCTTATATTTAGTTTGTTATTCATCTGTACATATGATCATCGCATCAATAAAATTAAATGATTTTACCTTATACGAATTGTGTCATCTTTCAAAAGTCGCTATTCTACTGCGCACCCTGCACAGCATAAAATTTTTCACCTAGTGTCAGCTAAGCTTTCTCTTTGCTTTCTTGGTAATAGATAGCCGACTGGTGAATATTTATCATTTTGACGATAGCCTGGGCAGCAGTTTTAATTTTAACCTTTCAGCGGGCGCGCTAATTTTTGGAACAGCAGCAGGAGCGCGTTGCACAAAGTGCAACGTCTCTTTCAACCTTGATTATTCCTTTTGTAATAAACTTTTTTTTTTCAAATTGAAAATAAAAATTTTGCGTTTTATGACAAGATATAAAATGTTCATAATATTGAGATATATTTATAATTAAAAGGCCAAATAATGCAGATACAATCGCCTTATTTCAAAACTGTCTGGTTTAGAGCATCTAAGGACAACTAACGAATCGATTCCTATTTTGTCCAAAATCCTGAAAAACAATGAGATTGTTCATTTTCGTCGTATGCGGAATACCGTGTAATAGCTGCACATTGTATCGAGTATATCCACTCCCGCTTTTGTCGTATTGTAATCCAGTATAATCGTTGGTTTACCATGGTTAAATCACGACTACCAATGAATGGAAAAGAATACAAGGGTCAGAAAATCATACCTGCATTAGAAAAGATGTAGCTATAAATACAAACTGCTTAGAACATTCAAACCTTACATGTAAAAACATTTGATCTACTACATCAACTCATAATTTTGTCGTATTGCAATCCAGTATAATCGCTAGTTTACCACGGTTAAATCACGACTAACAATGAATGGAAAGGAATACAAGGGTTAGAAAATCAGACCTGCATTAGAAAGGGTGTAGCTATAAATAGAAACTGCTTAGAACATTCAAACCTTACTTGTAAAAACAAAGCATTCAAAATTACGAAAATGTTGCACTTTATACACGGGCGCGCCCGCTGAAGGGTTAAAGAAAATGTGCGTAATATAAATCCCAGTGCCATAAATCTCTGTTGATTTGATGACATGTAGAAAAGTTTTAAATGGATTCACTGCGGTCAGTTTTAGATCGCATGGAATTGATTTTACAGATTGCAGTTGCATTCACTCTTCCTCTAGATGGCGTTACTCGTTAGTGAACATACACACACACACACACACACACGAAAGAAAAAAAAGAAAAAAAAGAAGAAAGAAAGAGAGAATAATTTCGGATCCTCTAGAGATTTGAGCACCTGTCCGTTACCCCGGCATGTCGCTTTTGAAGCCCCGATGGGAATTGAAGTGTCACCAGGTTTCGGCTGAGTTGCGACCGTACTCCGAGGCAGGGAGAGATGCCGTCGACAACCGTGGGACATGATAGTCGACGACAGCTCGGAAGATTTCGACGCGATTATGTCGGCAGCAATCGACTCGGACACAGATCAGATCCCGACCAGGGCTGTTTTTCAGCCATTTCCGGCGGCGCGAAATTTATTCCGCTGGTGTAGCCGCTGTTATCTGCGACTCGGGCCTGAGTCTGAATGTTAATTTGACGGCACAGTGTAAAACGTCAAAAATTTTTCCTTGCCTGTATTGACTGTGATTGAAACGTATATCTTAGGAGACGTCCCGTGGGCCTACGCACTTTGTTTCCGGGTGCTTGGAGTCTGCGAGCGCATGGAAGCGTTCGTTTTGCTCTGGGGTAACAGTAGCGATGGTATTAAATGCCTCGGAGAAGCACGTAATTATCAAATTACATCTTATGAAAGGGGTATTAAAGAAAACATGAACAAAAAATCCCGATAAAGTATGAAGTCTCCCCCCCCCCCTCTTGATCTTCTCTTTTCTCTACAAAATGCACTTTTATTTAAACGTGATGAAAAAAAAATTGTGTAATACAGTTGAACCCCGTTATAGTGAACCCGGTATATAACGAACTCTCTGATATAACGAACGAAAATTTTTGTCCCGCCGTTTTCCTATTGTACGTAATTTAATTAGTATTGTGTCAGTTTAATGTAATCGATTTTAGTCGATTTAATTCATTAATGATCATTTTTAATATATTTTATCATTTTTTAATACATCATTATTGAATAAACATTGTATCCAATATGAGTTATACATTTTGTGAACTCTAGCATTTTTCTTAACGGTTTGGATAGAGCAAACCACCGGATAAAGCGAACAAAACCTTTGGTCCCTTGAAGTTCGTTATAACGAGGTTCGAGTGTATTATCAGGATGGAAGAAACATCAGGTTCATATATTTTCTGATACTTTGATATAAGGAAATTAAATACTAGATCTTTTTTCACAGCCATAAACACATAAAACTCACTGGTTGACGATATGCTCCCTGTTTGCATAATTTAAGATCATTTCGCATAGTGATTTAAGTAATGCGAAGCAAATCTTTTGACTAAAACTTACAAAGAGCGTATAAACACTTATTAGTATTAAGAAAGCCTCTTATATCCACAATAAAACTAGATGCAAATTCTATAGTTCTTAGTGTAAATATGAAAAGCTTTTTATATCATATGCTTTTTAAAATTCATGTTACATTTTCGAGGAATAGCTCACGTCTTGTTCATAAACTTCACTTCCTTTAATGAGTGTTAAGATAAACATGCTGATAACCGAGAGTTTTCCAGACAAAAAACTTGGAAAAATAAGTATAGAGATAAAACAGCCTTTAAAATTTTGTATAAAAGATAATGTACTTAATTTGCATTTTGAAAACGCGCGAGACTTCTGATTGCATTCAAGGTCGTGCAAAAAGAGAGTCAAAATTGAAATTTATCGCTATATTACGTCTTAGTCTCGTTTTGATAAGGAGTTATGTTTGTCAAGGTTGCATAATTATATATTTGGTATTAAATACCAGATGTTACGAAATTAAAAATCAAATATTTGTTATAACCTAACATGTGTACTACTAATGTTGCTGAAATTTTTTAATATATTATTCTGCAATTCGTCTTTTAAAAATCAGAATATTTACGTTGAGTATAGTTTAAGGAAAAAATTTGGAAAGTAAACACCATGACAGAAAACATAAAAGCAAAATAGAATTCCCAGTGTGCGTTAAGGGGGCATGTCAGGTGACAACACAAATCTTCTTTCCCATTATTGAATTATCGAGAATCGGTGTTTTTCCAGATTGGAAAATTAATATTTCTGAATTCCCTTTTTTGTATTTGTAAACAGATACTTGAATTTGATTTAACGATTTTCGAAAATATTTAAAAAAAATTTTAATCAACATTTTTCCGTGCTAGACGTTAGTTATTCATGCTATGTAAACACTATTTGCCATGTAAATACTTTTAAATATTATATTCTCTTTATTGCACTTCTACCTTCATATCCTGAAAGCAGAACTCAAAATAATGCATTTGCTGATATGTGATATGACGAAAGGTAAAACATACAAACGAAGAAACAAAAAACAGAGGAAAGTTCTCCGTAGCTTTACACTTAGGATGCAAGATATGCGGGGTCAATTGACACTGAGAATATGAATTATGCATGGTGACGAATTTCATAAATGTGTAAGGTAAGTTGGTGTAACTGGGCCCACGAGGTAACCGGGCTACCCCCTTCCAGATTTTTCCTTTATTAGATGGGAGTTCCACTCTGTTGTGGCATCACTGGTAAGCAGAAGTCAACAATCTATCTTACAATATTGGTAATTGCTTTGAAAAATTATTTTTAAATGGTGGTAGAATTTTTTTTTCTTTTTCTAGATATACAAGCATTGGACCCAGTTATCCAGGCACAGATTCTGTTGTTTCTTATTAGAAATAGACCTCAGTGGTCCCCTTACCCCATTTATCAGGGGAACTGGGCCCACCTGTATTTAAAGATATATACAATATTTATATAACATATATATATATATATATATATATATATATATATATATATATAATAAAAATCAATATCATTGCTTAAACAGACTCCCGAAGAGTTACTAAAATGCATGTAATACAAAAATTTTTGAAAATTATACATGTTAGTGTAATTTTAATGTGTTAAAAGTATAATATATAAAAAAGTTGAAAATCTATGGCCCAATTACCACAACTCTTAAAAAATGGTTATATTTTATATAAATGTTGGTTAAACGTCTGTTGGAGGTAGCGTATTAAAAAGATTCCTATTTTTATTAAATATTATTTAATACGATCACAAAGATTATCGCATATTTTTCTACATTAATTTTATATTGTTATCTTCGCTATCAAAAGCATATTTTATATTCCCTGTTCCGGTCCAAATATACTTTTTATCTATTTTTCAAAGCATTTGTTTCCATGACACAGAGAAAATTTTTAACCCTCTTTAAGCTAAAATTATCGAATTTTTAATTGGGAAAAATAAAGGAAGAAAACTTTTAAATCGTTAGAATGAGTATAGGTATATAATTCTGAAAAATGAGTAGAAGAACCTTTCTTCCCATTACTAACTGTTTCGAAAAGGTCCGTACGTAAACCAAATTTAAATTAATAGTGAGTTTATACACACTTACTATGATACAAATATTCAAAAGTGCTAAGATAAAAAACATTGTTTTTGGATATATCTAGATTTTTCCCATGAGGTAATCTCACAAACTCGTTTGAAATGTTTATCTGTAAAAAGAATCCTTCCTTTCTACATTTATTTGCAGCAAATTTTGAAGTTAAGACAGTATTCTAATACTCGCTTCTCTACCTTTACGAGGAATGAAACTAGAATTCCCTTCTGAAGATGAAAAGTAACGAAATATTTCTCTTTTTGCACTTTTGGTTAAATTGTCGGCTCTCAAAATCTTTTTTTCTCTACTAGGGCTTCGCCCCCTAGGCTTGGTACGCTCACTCCTCTGTTAGGGCTAATAGCGAGATACATAGGGGTGATTCTCGGGCAATGTAACAGCTTCCATCCATTTACTATTGTCACCCTTATGCGAAGAGCTTTTCATCACTGTTGAATTATCAGCTTCAAAATTCAATTAAAAATCGAAATTTTAAGATGGAGACTTGAAATGAGGTTTATATGAATAAGAAAGCTTTCAGCTTCCAGATGATGTAAATATTTTCTTTGTAAGATAAAAACTCGAGGAGCATCAATATTACATCCACATAGGGGGCGATATTTCTTGAAAAACTGTGTTTCATTTTTTGATGAAAATATTAGTCTGTGTTAAAATATTTTTAAACAAATGAGGTCTCGTTTGAAAGAGAAATGTCTGTAGTCATAGACTTTAAAAAGATCAAAATTCTACGATCATTTTTTGGCGAGTTATCGTAATCTGAAGATGAAAAGGTCAATATTTTCCCACAAAACATAAAATTAAAAAAAAGTCCGACGAAGATGAGACATGTCTTACTTTGGTCCCCCTATTTTTCTGCATCCATTGGTATCTCTCTCGACCCCATACCCCCCAGCGGTTTTGGAGGAGATAGCGTGACAAGCTTTTGACATCGGCAGCGGGAGTTACTTTTTTTTAGAATAGAGAGATTATTATTCCATCAGAATTCTTCGATCCAAATAGAGAGATGGGATAGAGAAATTAAAATTTCCTTCGGAAATTTTAATGAGAGGGGTTCATACAGCAGTCTGGAGTACGGTAGGCCCTCACTAACTTTCAAGTGAGTTCCTTCAAGAAATTTAGCTTATGAGGTACTTTCCTCTTTAAGTTTCGGCATGGAAATTAATAATAATTAAAAAACTTAGCTAAGAGAGTTTGTTCACGAAGATAACAGTTTGGTGACAGGGCCCGAGGTATCTTAGTGGTGAGCGTACCGGAATTCGGTACTGAGGATGCTCTGGTCCAATCCCGGCAAAGGCCTTGGCGTGTACAAGTGGTCATAAATCCGTAAGCCGGAAAGCCCTTCCATGTGGTACGATCCCAATAGATGTCAACCCCTGGGGGTGCTCGGTGAAATTTGTGGTGGCATGAGGGACAGTGGCGTAGCGGGGGGGGGGGAGGGGCAAGGGGTCTACCATGCCCCGAGCGCCACTCGCAGAGGGGCGTCAAATGGTCCCCAAGACAAGCAAGATTTTCTGGAAAATTTCAATTGGGGGCGCCAAAGAGGTATCGTGCCCCAGACGCCAGTTATTCTCGCTACGTCCTTGATGAGGGACAATGTTAGTTCAACTGTATGGGGCACCCATTATAAGAAACTGACAAATCTCGTGGTGATTGGGCGAAAGACGAAAGATAAAAGTGCCTGTCGCTTGGGAACAACAGTTTGATTTTTTAAAGTAATTCAAGCATAAAAGCTTCAACCTCGTTTGGTTGTCTTGTCCTTTTCCTTTTAGAACTGCTTGCTATTTGATAACCACTGCTCAGACCTGTTCATATATCAACAGACACCTAAGTTTCTTCCTCAGTATGTGATTTTCCTGTTCTGTTTAGTATCGCGCAACTGGCAAGCGGATGATCTGTTAAGAAATGTCATATGACTAATATTACCAACCTATTTTTTCCCCTACCACCTGTGATACTATAACATCGCTATTCCTTTAACTATATTGTACGATATGGGTTTTGGAATTTATATTACTAATGTTAAAATATTTCTACCGTGGAGCAAATATCTGAAGTATTTGGAGGCCAATGAGGAGCTGAATTTCATAGAACAATAACCGAGATCTAGAGCATTTTCAGAAGTTAAATATAATGTAATTTGAGCTTATATTAGTTTACATAGCATGTACTAAATACATATGAGAAATAAGTACCCATTTTGATGTTTTAATTGGGCTGTTTGTTGACTAATGACCAAGAAGCTACAGAGGGGCATTAGATTATAAATAAAATAAACTAATGAATATTGAAACTAAAGAATGAATGTTACAGATTTTTGAACCAACCTTTTTATTTTATTTCTACTTGCTATGGGTTATTATCCTTCGTAGTCACCGAATCGTTTTTACCCTGATGGCGAACGAAGGCTATGTAATTAGGTATGGCAGAATTTTCTATTTTCTCCCTCATTTTCCTCTAAACAATCAAAATGCTACTGACACGAAGATATTCGCACGGAGTTTGACAAACAAGTTTGACTAGCCGACCTTGAATTGGAGCGATTCTTTCACCACAGCTCGAGATGATACGCTAGCAGGTATTCGCCGGTTGACTCTCGTACTATACTGACGTGAATTTTTTTAAAGTTTACATTAAGACATCAAATTATTGCTACTCAGATTTTTATAACGTTTTATCATCCTAGTAGAGATAGAGAATTCTAACAAGTTTAAGGCAGAGAACTTATATTTAACTTAATTATATTATGTTTAAACCTCCGGTAGCATCTATATATCTTGGCAATGAAAATGGCAACATATCCCAGTTTGAAAAATGTCAATATCCCTGGTCTAGTAAGTTTTTAAGGTAGGATTACGTTCCTCCATAACGGTCCTTCGGAAAGCAAAATTTCAGAAGCTAAAACCGTCCGTCCATCCGTCCTCTCAAGTTATAATTTTGCCAGCGTGCCAAAGCCAGTCTGTATCGCTTAGACAAGCAGTAAACAGTTAAACAAAAAAGTACCAAAATGCGTTAAAATTTTGATATACATATCTATATATATAAAACAGTTCCGTAACTGACTGACTGATTGACTGACTGACCGACATACAACGCACAGACCAAACCGCTGGACCTAAAGGGCTGAAATTTTGCATGGCGATTCTTCTTATAGTGTAGGGGTGCACTAAAAAAGATTTTTGAAAAATTCTTCTTAGATTTTTTTAAATTAAATTTTTAAGCTGTTTTAGTAACTTTTTTAAAGTTTGCATTTAAAATAATAATTTCAGGGATATGAAATTTATATCACGAGAAAGATCATAAAAATTCCTTTCAAATGAAATCTTTTTCAAATCTTTACATCCATTTTCTAATATTTGGTGAATTTTTAAACATTAAATTTTTGAATTTAATTTATTAAATGTTGATCACGTGATTTCTTTTCCTGGTAATTTAAATAAATTTATCGTCACGTGGCACTTGGTTGTTGGTTTGATTAGCACCTCGAAAAGAGCACGTAGAAAATACGGATAGCACCATGTACGGACGTGAGCATCTATATATATAAAACAGTTCCGTAACTGACTGACTCACTGACTGACTGACATACAACGCACAAACCAAACCGCTGAACCTAAAGGGCTGAAATTTTGCATGGCGATTCTTCTTATGGTGTAGGTGTGCACTAAGAAATATTTTTGAAAAATTCTTCTTAGATTTTATAAAATTAACTTTTTAAGCTGTTATAGTAACTTTTTCTAAGTTTGCATTTAAAATAATAATTTGAGGGATATAAAATTTATATAACGAGAAGTATCATAAAAATTCCTTTAAAATGAGATCTTTTTCGAATCTTTACCTTCATTTTCTGATTTTTGGTGAATTTTTAAAGATTAATTTTTAGAATTTAATTTATTAAATGCTGATCACGTGATTTCTTTTCCTGGTATTTTAAATAAATTTATCGTTACGTGCATAACAACGAAATAGACAAAAAAATACTTTTTTTCCTTGCTAATGCGGCAGACGATTGGACATTACCAAAAAAATATTAAAATACAATAAAAGATATTATGTTCCTCAAACTGTACTATATTAACTGTACTATATTCTTTAGTATGTCCTATTACATTTAATTTGAATATTTTCTTCTACATTATTTTGTCTATAAAAATAACCCTTGCGATTTTTTTATAATTTTTTTTACATCAATTGTATACATTGATTGTCGTATTTATTATAAATATATATATATATATTTACTTTTTTTGGCATTTATTGCATACATATACCGTTGTATTTAATTTGAATGTACTCCGTAGCGAAGTGCGGGTTTTCAGCTAGTATGTATATACACATACCTACAAAATATAGATACATATATACATAACACATACATTTATTAATGTTATTTTTTTTATTTCCAGTGGCAAGAATTACAGGACAACAGATATCAAAAATGCAAAAATACAAAACAAGACAGAAAAATGACATCAGTTAATCCATCAACTTATGTCTGGCAATAGTGCTCCCATAAAGAAACAGGAGGTAGAGCAGGGCAAGAAGCAAGGGGAAGCATGTTCATTTCTTCCTGGTTATTACACAGGAGACGAAGAGGGTCGGGAGCCATGTTAATTCTGTGGAGGTGCCTGCAATGGAGTCAATCACGGCCAGAAAAAATCCGTAGCATTGCCACAGATTTACCTCTAGGCCACTCAGGAATATCATGGACATGGACCTACCAGGGCTTGTGACCGCTTCTAGCAGCAACAACCTGTGAGAAAGAATACCTGAGGGTCTTTTTGACTATTGTCTTGATAGAATGGTAGGTCAAATCCTGGTTTTGAAAAGAAAAGATAAAACCTTTGTGCTCGAGGAATAAACAGGAAATCCAACGTAAATAAAGCCCAAATAGCAGTAAGGTGCAATTTTGCATACGGAGCCGAATGCAAATTTGCAAGGTGTCATTTTGCAGCCGAAAACTGAACAGTTTTTGACTTTTTTGAGCTGCCACTAAGTTCTTTGCACTGATGAAGAAGCTCTTTTGTAGCTTCAAAACGGCCGTATGCAAAATTGCCCCTTACTGCTATTTGTGCTTTATTTACGTTGGATTTCCCGTTTATTCAAATCCTGGGTGTTTAGCTGTAAAAGAGAAGCCCCATACATATAACACATACATACATATACACATAGAAAAGAGGTAAGCAACGATAAGTAATCCTACGTTAATAACCCGCGGTAGTTTCGTTAGAAGAGGCTACATGCAATTTTTTTTCCTTGCTGTTACATAATGAAGTCTCCTGATGAAGAAGGATCAATTTGAAATACGGGAAGAATTCTACATATAGGAAGAAGGAAGAATTTTAAATACAGTGGCTTCTTTTCGGTAAATCTGAAGCTTTTATCCTTCTTTTTTTATCCTACTATGATCTAAAATTTACCTTAAAATATCTCTGACCAGATCCGCACAAATTATATTAAATTCTAACGCTGCCATAAAAAACAAGCAAACTTCAAAACAAAAAATACCTGGTTAATTTTTCTCACAACTTATCTCATACTATATAATCCTACAAGAAAGCAAAAATTAACTTATAAATACTCCGTTGAGTGGGCTGCATCTCTGAAATAAATTATCACACTTTTCTAGGAATTTTGCCAAATGCAAAAGTGCTTGATCCAACTCTTACCGGTATTTATAAAAACAAAAACTGCATTTGTAAACTAAAAATTGAGACTTGAAATATTTTAAGTGAATTGCCCGTAATTGGGCTGCAAAATAGGATTTAATAAATTAGTTAAATATAATATTAATAAGTCATAAATAAATATTACATATTAAATAAATAAGCACTTTAATAAGTTGTATGCTTATACCCATTGGTAGACTATAAGGTAATATTAATAATAATAATTATTATTATAAATAGTTGATACCCATAAAAAAATGAAGGCTAGATAGTAAATAAATGCACAAATACACAAATTATACTCAAGACATGATTGCCAAATGTTAAAAATCATAATAATGCGAAGAAATAAATGTGTTTAAGCGGCCTCCGGCTTAGTGGGTA
This sequence comes from Dolomedes plantarius, assembly GCA_907164885.2. NCBI lineage: Eukaryota > Metazoa > Arthropoda > Arachnida > Araneae > Dolomedidae > Dolomedes > Dolomedes plantarius. Next base: position 30,321,433 of record OU015500.1, read on the forward strand.
TCTAAAGCCAGATTTAAAAATGTCACTGGGCATGCGCAGAAAGCAATTTTTTTTTAAAACTGTAAATTATCGCTAATTAAACAGTGCGAAATGAACAATTTCCATGAAGTCTAATCTTATATTTCACAAACACAATTATCATAAAAATAAAAATGGCAGATAAAGACTACTCGGTATAAACGTGTTTAATTTAAAACATGTCACTGAGCCTGCGCAGAAATCAATTTTTTTAATTGTAAATTATCGCTGATTAATAGAAATTGCGGTCACAAAAACCAAATTGGACAAATCTATAGATCAGTCTTTCGTTTAAGACCAAAATGAAGTAAATCGACCCAGTAGTTTTCTCTCACGGGCTGCCCAAAACGTTGGCTTAGCAACTTAAATATATAGATAAGGGGAGCTAAAGTCCTAATGTAAATAAGGCAGTCTGGAAAAAAAATGTAAGGTTCCATAAAAATATTGACTAATATTTTCTTTGAAAAAAAAACTGCAAATATAAGGTGGGGAGTACCTTTTAGACTGCACTTAATAAAGAACAAATACTTTTCTAGGCACCTCTCAAGTAATCTGAAGCTTTACTATGACTATGAATTTAAAAAAAAAATATTGAATCCTTGATGAGGTTCCTCTGAAGAAATCGTATTTGTTTCGAAACTAAAATAAAATACCAATTTTTGTGTCAGTATCTAAATGTGTAATAATGTTTTAGTATTTTATGTAGATGTCTTTCGAAACAATTGTAAAGTTTGTAAATTTCTTTCTGTTTTTCATTAAGCATTTATCCTAAACTATATAAGCAGTACAGTCTTGTTAAGTAAGATCCTTTTATTTGAAAAACTACGGAAGAAAATTACTTAACTCTGATTAATTTTTTTGATTCTTTATCATCCTATCAGGTAGTAGATAACCCTGATAAATTTAAGATAGAGAAGATTAAATTTAGGGAAAAGACTAAGTGAAACGTGAAGCAATCTGCACTCAAAATTCAGATAAGTCAAAAATGTCATCTTTTAATTACTGATGTCATTTACCTATTGCATTAAACCTTTTTTTCCCGAATAAACATTTTTACCCTTTTTTTGTCATATCACCTTTTTTCTTCAAATATTGGGAATATATAACGATAATGACAAGGTTGGAAAATTCATTTGAAAGCTCTATCTATTATTTCAATTATTAATAATTGTTAATAATGTAACATGATTATTTAAAGAATATCCTATTAGCTTTCATTCTAATGACTACAAACACGTCTTACTGAACATTAAAAACAGTCTCTTCTTTTTCACCAAAACAAATAATGACTTTCAACAACAGTAGCTAAAATACGAGAAAAGAATCCTATTTTGCATTGTTGTCTTTCTGTTTTTGTAATTCATTTAAAAGCATAAAGGGTTTAAATACAGTTATCTTATTCAGTGTTTCAAAGCATTGTAGTTAATGTTAAAACTCTGACCATCGCTATTTCCTGCCAACAAAGAAAAGTTAAAAATACACCTTTGACAATTTGATTACTTCTTTTGTTCTGTTCGAATTAAATGCTTAAAAAGGAGTATTCCCTGTTAAATAGTCTCTTTATACTTTTTTGCGAGTGTTTCTTTCACATCTTTAATAAGTGTTATTAAAAGTGTATAGACTTCATTGTCTACAGTAAAAAGAACCCTGCAAACCAGATGAGTTTCTCTTATCGTTCTTTGTTTTAAACGTCGTTCGTTACTATTTCACTACCAAAGAGATTCTTTCATTCAAAAATTTAGCCTTTGTTCAAGATATGATGATAGGCCATAGATTATGTGCTAAAAAACAGAGTGCATGGGGATGTTATATGAAATTTAATTCTTTTACAGGTCAGGTATTGTCTGGGATTTGGAGACTTTTAATTGCCGTCTCATAAGGACAATTGCATGCAATTTCCGATCCGAAGTGAGTCCTAGTCGTAACATAGAATAATATAACATCTATCGTACCAGATCACATTAAGATTCGAAGTGATTCCTGGCTGTAACAAGGAATAACATATCATTTATCGTAGTTGATCACATAAAGATTCGGCACAGTGATTCGAATCCTTGTTGGCTTGGCTCGTCCTTATGTACAACGAAGAGCATCTTCTGCTTTTGCCCGATTTCGATATAAGGTTTGACACAGATGCGGCTAACTGATAAGTGCAAGCGCACCTTACACCATTTCTCAAACTAACTAAAGTGAAAAAATTGCTCTCAGAGGGGAAGAAAATTTGTTTTAACTGAAAAGTTGAGCTGTTCTTTGGGTATGATCTCTTGGGTAAGAATGGTTAGATTGTGTTGTAGTCAGAACACCTGTGTAGAAAATAGGAGGCCCGGATTCTATTCCTGATTCTATTCCTATGTCTAGTTATTTTTATGGTGAAAGGGAAAAATCAAGGGAAATAAATGGCAGAGTACTAAACAATAAACAATTAGAAAAATTCGTTTTGAGTGGTAAATACCGCTTACTATGTATTTTTATATGTTGTCTTACATTTCATTTCAAAACATCACGCACAAGAAAAAAAGAGTTTGAGGGAATAATATTTACTGAAAGTTTGTTTCCAGTATTCAAAAATATTTCTGCTAATATACCAAATTTTAATGTACCCGCAAAGATGCAATAATCAAAGGTATTAAAAAAAATTTAGAATCCTAAAATTGCATAATGCCTTCTTTGTGAAGTACCGAATAAAGCATATAATAGAAAAGTTTTTTCTTCCTATTTGATTAAAACAAACCAAAATGTACTTTTAAGGGGTTGGTAATTCCTTATTTCGTTGCAATCATCAAAAAGTGTGCCTATAGTATAGTTCAATAGGATATTAGTTGGACGCTTTCCTCAGTTTCTTTTTTTAACTTTTTAAACTGAATCAAATGTTAGATTCAAATTTCTATAAATATTACACGACCAGCTATTGTCATTTTAGGTGAGGGTCTTTCAAATTAGTTGAGCAGAGGTAGTTATTATTATTATTATTATTATTATTATTATTATTAATTAATTAACAAGTTTTTTCATTTAAACTGAGAGTAAAGCATCGATTTCAGAATTGGAGTGATTCCGAAGTATAGCAAGACATCTTTAAAAATGCTGGCATGCGAAATTAGAAGTTTCGAAAACTCCTTGGACGTACCAGTCTGAAACTTTCTTCTTGATATCTTCATGGGCAGTACTCAGTCTTGAGAGAAGACCTAATACCCACCACTAGTTAAATGCTGATCACTTTCTTTCATTTCTGTCATCCAACGGTTACTGAAATAAAATAAAAACTAATGTAATAAAGCGAATGTTTAACGTTAACTTATTAAAAACTATAATTTTAATAAAGCAGGTACTCACAACCATTGCTGGTATCATATTCTGAAAGTACACTTCTGCAAAAGAATTATAACGAAGCGAATTGCATTGAATGATGTATAACTTAGAAAGAAAAAAAATAGCGGGAACATTATTAGAGAAGTGCTTTTACTAATCTGACACATACTCCCAATATTCTTTGAGAACGTTTTTATTTTTAAGGATTTTTACTGATGGACCCAATCCCTGGTTGTATGGCAATAAATGACTCTTTTGCACATTTTCCTACACTCTTAAGTCCGCTCCCAGTACGTGCCATCCCCCTACCTCCGGCAACTCAATCTAACGCGTGCCACCACCTATGAGCCATCCAAAGGGCTTGGTATCTTACCAATCCTATTCAATGAAACCGAAGGTATGTGCATTATCTATAATTTAAATAGTGCGTATATTATTGTTCGTGTATTATTATAGTGCGTCAGTTATTGTTCCTCCTTTTAATTAATTGCGTTGGTGTTATTTTAGTTTTCCAAGGGCTTGCTATCTTACCAATCCTAGTCAATGAAACCGAAGGTACATGCATTATCTATAATTTATATAGTGCGTATATAATTGTTCGTGTGTTATTATAGTGCGTCAGTTATTCTTATTCCTTTTAATTAATTGCGTTGGTGTTACTTTAGTTTTCCAAGGGCTTGCTATCTTACCAATCCTAGTCAAATAAACCGAAGGTACATGCATATCTATAATTTAAATAGTGCGTGTATTATTATAGTGCGTTTGTTATTGTTCCTCCTTTTAATTAATTGCGTTGGTGTTATTTTAGCTTTTCAAGGGATCGCTATCTTACCAATCCTAGTCAATGAAACCGAAGGTACATGCAATAATATATAAAATAATAGTGCATGTATTATTGTGCGTGTATTTTTATAGTTCGTCTGTTATTGTTCCTCCTTTTAATTAATTGTGTTGTTGTTATTTTAATTTTCCAAGGGATTGCTATCTTACCAATCCTAGTCAATGAAACCGAAGGTACACGCATTATCTATAATCTAAATAGTGCGTGTATTATTGTTCGTGTATTATTATAGGGCGTTTGTTATTGTTCCTCTTTTTAATTAATTACGTTGGCGTTATTTTAGTTTTATTTGTTATTTGATTTGATTTGGTTGTGTTTTATTGGGTCTAGAAACGCTAAAAATTTTATTTCATGTGAATGAATGATAATTTTGTTTTAATTTTTCTCTTTTTCTACTCCCGAAAAGTTTTTTAAGAACCTCATACTTTTGAATTGTGGGAAAATGTAATTGTATTGTAAACTTGAAAGGAATATCTTTTGAAAATAGTGGATAACATGCTGATTTTGTCATGGCTGCGGCTTATATTTAAGTCCATGGATATGCAAAAGAGAGCTTACTAACAGCTTATGAAGATAAGGTAAATTTACGAATACCATAAAACTTCACTACATAAAAACAGCTCATACATTTCAAGGAAATTTTGATTATTGTATCACAATATTATGAACTTAATATAGCTTACATTAAACTCCATTTTGTTTGGTTTTATCATATCACGCTTGACAAACCATCTCTTGGTTTCAAATCCAAGACCTGCGGTTATCTAGTCTGTATTATTTTACTCCCGAACCATCTTTATCAACTAACCTCTCTTTTGATTATACCCCACTGAATATTAATTAGTGTTTTTTAATCACAAAAAAAACTTAGAAAACTAGTTTGATCAAAATAAACACGGGTTTTCATATGAGATAGATTATGGTTCATTATAAAAGTCAGGTTGAAGAAAACAGTTGATGTTTAGAGAAGATGTTAAAAAAAATGTATGGTAAAAATACCATGCAATTATCCTAAATAGGAAGTTTAAATGGTTGAACTCAGTGTAACTACATTTTTGAGAATTTTAAAATTTTCTTCCATAATGAGTTTAACGAACCACCCTGATATCTGACGATAGAAACCATCGGTTTAGTGTGGTTCCTTAACCTCAATTCTGTAGTGCATATATATTTATTACGCGGAAGTTTATTCATACCTTATTTTTGGTGCATTTTCCATTTTTCAGTCAATTATTGGCAAAAATTCAAAAATTTACTGAAAGAGGGATGACAGGCTGAAAAAGGGAGTACTAGAAACTAAAAACGTCCTTTTAAAGTTCACTGCAGCGTTTATAAAACGCATGTGTACTACGAATTTGAGGTAAAGCCAGTCCATTTAAATTTAAAATAACTATGAAATAGTGTACTGAGCTTTATTACATAGGTGGTTTTACATATTTTAAAAGCCCCATGATAATGTTGCCTAACTGAAATATCTACATTCAATACTAGCACTAACATTTCTCACATTCCACATTCACATTACTATTATCATTACATTTACATTACATTTTACATTACATTTTACATTACATTTGATAATGTGTTATTAACATTAGCACATTAACATTAACATAATCCGCTGCTGGCAGAAGTCAGCAAGTAAATATATTAAGATATGCAAGTGACTCTAAATTCAACAACACATGTTTGCAACTGCATCACCCATCCCAATAGCCAAATATTAGGAGCGCTTCTTCCTTGCTAAAACTACTACTGCCGGCGAAAGAAGTACTTTTTCTCAATGAGACTACCTAGATGGCATATGATGCAAAATTTTGAGTATCTCGATCACTTTACGAGAGGTCAAGTCATTGGATTCACTGGGAAAGTCTAAAGACGTAGTTTTTGCTTGTCTTTGTCGACAGACCTGTCAAGAAGGTTACACAAAGCTCAATCAAACAACTTCAAGGCAGATTGTGTGGAAATACGATTGTGTGGAAATGAAGAAGCCACAGATTTGTTGAGGGTGATCCTACATGAGGATACAATAACGTCCTCTACGTCAAGTGTCATTGCAGGATATGCTAAAGACAAATGACTGGCAGACAGCTTAGATGACAGGGCTCCTGAATAGGTGATCTTTAAGACATCTCCAGTGATGTCTCATTAGACAGTCATTAAATAACTAAAACGAGCATATTTTTCAGTGTTTCCGATACTTTTTTATCCAAAATAATATCCTAAGGGATCTGGAGCACAGAACTTTGTTTTTAAATTTGCATGCCTTTTGCAATGATTCCTGCCTTTTGCAAAACAGTATTTTTTCAGAACTTTTTATTAAGAATCCCTTAGAACGTAAGAATTTTATTTATTACTATTGAATCTATTTGCAAACTTAACAGGTTTCGAAAACTTTAGTGAAAGTACTTTCCCTTGTCATGAAATACTAGTTTTGAAGCTCAACTCCTTTTTTGTTAATCAGTACAAAATGAACAATGTATGAATCCTAAGGCAAACACTTCATAAAGTGTCAGTACATCATATTTTTAAAATTTGAACACCATTTTCAAAAACGACAAGTATTTGATGATTTTTGTGACAGACTGCAGTTAGAAAATTATTTATTCCTTTTTTTTATTTGGAAATTTTTCGTTCCTTTTTGGCTTGGTAGTGTTCGGATAGAAAATTTCCGGCCTCTGACGAGATAACTCACCCCGAATAGAAACACCCTCGACTTTGTCACCTTCCGAGATGCATCAAAGAGAGGCACGTATATCCCTAGGAACATCCCCTGATGCGATCAGGGATTTGATGAATGCTTAAATAAACTCAGCCACACAACCAAATTATCTTCAAAGGCAGGATACGCAGACGGCAGGGAAAGACATTTTAAACCGCAACACAAGCAAGGATTCATGTAAGCAGTATTTTCCCAAACAAGACGTAAAGAATTGGAAATTTGAAGCGGATCTCCTTTTGGGAGATAAAGTGGAGAAAGAATATAGCTCTCGTTTGAAAGAGTATGAAATACATTCGTGAGAAGTGAAAGTGAACACTGCTGGTGTAACGTCAAAGTTTGTTAGCTCGGTTAAGGGGATCTATCACATTTCTTCGCTGTTTCGAGATTAAACTGCCTACACTGGAAAATCAATTGTTTACAAGGTTTATCCATGTTTGTTGGAACTAAATGCATCGAGGGTTGTTCATTTCAATACCAGTCTAGTAGCGACAAAATGGAACAGCGATAAAATAGACAGCACTTGCACACTTTTTTGTGAAAAAGAGACATACTTCGTTTAGAATTGTATTTTTCCCCCATAGTGGGTTTGCTAAATTGGTCGGCAGATCTGTACTGTCAGTCCAGTGCCCAGGCCTAGACTATTCATAAACTGAACAGGGGAAATAAACTCTCGGCTGAGTTTGCAGGTACTGCTACGCAGCGCTGGTCTGACAAGGCTTATAAGAGAAAGCTGAGGTAGCCATAATATTTTGGAATTTCCCCATGGCGAAAATATTGCTCTTACGCAAAACTATCTATCTCAATAGAGGATTTTCCTATCTTCCATGATTCACGTCTCACTAATTCACAGGCCTGCAAAATTTGAGTCATAAAAAAGTGTTTGCAATGTAATGACTGAATTTTATATTATTTGGTGTGCTGATTTCAAATATGACCCATTTTTCTCAATCACGTAAGGATTTTTCACAAAATGGCATTGAATATATGGACAAGAAAGCCTACTATACATATTCTAGGGAGAAGAAGATCTTTTCAAGAAGATATTTTTAAGAGTTTTATTTACGAATGAATTAATACATCAAACAATTGGAAATGATTTGCTAAATATATATTAATTAGAAATTACATTAATTAGAATATTTAATGGTTACCCTTATTTAATACATCCTGTATTCATATATCCTTAATGTTTTCTTTTCCTCTTCCCTGAAATCTCGTTTTGGCACTTAGTCTGTTGTAGTCAGTACGCGGGACTTCTCTGTGTAGCATCCAACAGTAGTCCCCATCATACTGACTTTTCATCTACCTTGGTATCTAAGCTCCATCTCTTTGATATCTTGGTGAAATCTTTAACCCTGTTCTTCACTAATTGCACCAAGATCACTAACTGCACCAAAGAAGGAAAGTAGTCCAAATGCGAATTTAAAAAATGCATTTTCAAACTCATTGAACAACCCGTTTTTGAATTTCATTAACATGTTTTCCACGATAGATTTATAGTTGGGGTCCTTAACGTTCCCGGAGAATTTTGTGAAGACTTCCCTGAAAGCTCTCCAGGCCTCTATTTCCCTCGAAAGCATTTTACTTTCAAACACTTCGTCTTTAAAAAGTTTCCGAATATCTGAACCTACAAAAATACGTTCCTTAATTTTTGCTTCCGACAGTCCTGGAAAATTGTTGCCTAGGTATTTAAAGCACTCTCCTTATTTTGATAGAGCTTTAACAAATTGTCTCATGAAGCCAAGCTTGATGTGAAGTGGAGGCAACAAGACTTTCCTGGGATCAACCAAACTTTCCTTTACTGCATTTTTGTTTCCAGTTGTTAATGCTTTCCTTTGCGGCCATTCCTTTTTGATCCAACGATTCTTTTTATACCGACTGTCCCATTCACACAAGAAGCAAGAGTGGGTGTTTCCTTCTTGTTGTCCAAGAAGCATAGAAAGCACTTTTAGATCGCCGCATATCATCCATTCATGTTCTTTATACTTCAAATGGGTGAGAATCAAAGCTAAATTCTCGTAAGATTCTTTCGGGTACACAGAATGTCCTAATGGCACTGAAGCATACTTGCTGTCATTAGGTAGAAGCACTGCTTTAAGGCTTCTTTTTGAGGAGTCAATAAAGAGCCTTCACTCGTTCACGTCATACTGTATATTAAAATCCTCCATCAATCCAGGGACGCTGCTACAGTAAACCAAGCCACTATCTCGAGAAAAGTATGGAACTAAATCTGCTTCTCTTTTTCTGAACCATGAGAAAGAGGTACCAGGAGCCAATAAATTCTTTTGCTTTAGCCTAGAGCCAAGAGTTCGGCAGATTCTTTAGGTTGTTTCTTTTTTCCGTTTTTTTCGCACCAGACACAGAAAAATCTCCAGTTTTCTCCAGTAATGACGACTTACGACACTATATGCTCATCCCCTTCCTTAATTAACACAATACATTGGTGGCTAGGAAAATCAAAATTTTCAATTTTTTGAAAAGGTACGTCATGGAATTTGTTTACTATTTTTCCTGAAATCAGCGTCCAAAAATCTATCAGTATCAGCTATTGGTTTCTAAACACTTTTTTGGATGCAGGCCTGTAATTGGAACCAGGGATAAGATCATGAGTGTGATACCTTCATAGCAGGGATTACGAGGGTTTAACTCCAGGATCCGGAAGATGTTTTAAAACGAGTGGATGAAATGCAACGTAAAATGGAATAACATATTTCAACGTAAAATAAAAACTTTTTAATACACGCAAAAGACTTTCGCAAAAACAGTCAGATATCAAGAAAATACACTATCACCCATTAAGGTCATTATTTTTTAAAAGAATTTTTCCTTCGCCATTCGGATGTAAAAATTTTTCGGCGTGTAATTGTCAATGCCTGTCATGCGTCAGAAAACGAGTATCGAGGGTTTTCTTCTTTCTCAAGTTTGCCGGTGCTTGAGGTAACCACAAACATTTACTCGTATTTACTTTTTTATGCCCGGGAACAAAGACCCAACAAAAATGAACATGCGTCCAGCCACGAAGAAACAAATCATTACGAGTAGAAAAGTATTTTACAAGCGCATAAAACGTGTAATTAGTGGGACAAAAACATTGTTTTTCTTCCTTCTATCCATGCCATTTCCCGTGCAATTTAGTCCTCCTTGCTGAAGCAGCCATGCTGTCCGGCACTCATTTTTTTCGAAGTATCTGAAGTCATTACAGGCTGTGCGCCGTTTGATATAATGTGACTCGGTTTCGAAAGTTTAAGAACCTTTTCTGAGAAATAGTTATGTTCTTCGATTCAAGCCAGCCAATTATGCATCAAGAGCTGGCAAAATCGTACTGAATGGAAAACTTCTATTGTTCTTCGAATCTACCTTTCTTATCGTTTCAAGCCTGTAACGAAAACAGAGGGAAACTAACCGAGCATCTAATGTGCCCCTTTGAGAATATATACCACAAATGTTTGATCCAGAGTCCTGAAAAGCGGGTCCTCCGATAGTAAGCGGAACTTCTTCATCAGTTTTCGAACAAAATAATGTGGATGTCTCGCGAGCATTTACCCTATTTTATCAAAAAAAATTGTCAAGCCCTTTTAACAGACTAGCAATCTCTTTCTAACTAAAAAATCGACTCAGATATTAATAAGCAAATCATAACAGTTTAAATTTTCAAATTTTTTTTTGTTGATAAATTTTTTGTAAGAAATAGGTAGTTTCTCAACTTATCCCTCTCTTATTTCCTTTCAACCCCCCCCCCCCCATAGACAGCTGATCCCACTGACGAACAGAGATGTAGCATGTTTTTATAAGTATTATTTTTAATACCGTTTCTTAAATTCGTAATAATAATATTTGTCTTTGTGTTAATCTCATTTTCAATTTCAGTTCATGTTAAGAATAAAGATTTTACATTTGGACTGGTTATCAAAGCGTTCACTGACTTAAAAAAAGCTAAATCAAATTCTCGGATGAAGAAGGTGACAGATATTTTTACCTCCAAAATCGGCAGGTGGGCATTGACAAGTGAGTTATCGACACCTTGTACATTTAGAAAATAATGCATAAGACTTAACATCTCTAGAACTAACAGACGTTCATCTATAAAAAGAAAATGAAATTGATCTCAAAAATGGAACTCCCAATTTCGAGAGATATTCGGAATTTTGGGAGGCTCTGAGCTCATTCTTTTTTTGAAAAACATCAAAAGATACGGTAAGTTACCCATATCATACTTTAACTAAGTAGCGCTGTGCTGTACAAAAAAAAAAATTACATCTATGCCAATACCTTTATACTTATTAGGAACATTAGAAGTGTATATATAAATATGTATATACAGGTGGTTATCAAAATAATGGAAACACTTATCAATATTAGTTGTGTTTATGAATGTGCTTCTTATTCTTTAAAAAACAAGTCTGGCCACCGGTATTTTTTATATAATATGGTGTATGTATTATTCTACTGCTAGATAGCAGTAATGAAGCAAAGGGCATCGTGCTTTTGGGGGGAACAGCGTAAAATGTCAAACCTTGCAGACCTTGCGAAAAGGGCAAATTGTTGGAGCGCATTTAAATTGGATAATCTGTTACTGCAACCCCCAGACTAATGAGTGTTTTTTGAGCTATGGTATCGACAGTCATGATAGCATACAGAGTGCACGGTAGAACATCCTTTGTCAAACAGAATAGTGGACGAAAGGGAGAGCTGAATGAAAGAGACGGACGAGGTATTGAAGCGGATTGTGACATGAAGAAAGAAAATAACTGCAGCCAAAATGACCGAAGAGCTGAATTTGCATTTTCGTGTTCCGGTATAAACCATTAGAGGTAGAAGGGAACTTCACAAGAATTTGTGAAACAGCAGGTATTCCCAAACCACTTGTAATAGATGTCAATACAAAATATCGTCCACAATGGTGCCACGAGCGCAAATCTTGGTCGAGTAATATGTCGAAAAACGGCATTTGGTCCGACGAATCATTGTTTTCATTGTTCCTCGCAACAGGACGTGCGTATGTCCGGAGAACACTTACTCAAGCGTAAGATTCTGGCTGTCTTATCTCAACTGTCAATCATGGAGGTAGATCTATCAGGGTTTGAGATGGCATCTCATGGTTTTCTTCTGGCCCTATTGTAACCCTAACAGGGAGATTGAATGGGAAGGACTGTCGAAATTTTAGTTCACTAGTCCATCCTATGGTGCAAATATTGTTTCTTGCAAGAGATGTGGTTCTCCAGGATTATAATCCCCCTATACATGCAGCTTAATCTATCAAGTATTGGCTTGAAGACCATGAAAAAGAAGTCAAATATCTTGCCCTGTACAATCCCCCGACTATATATCATCCAACTACTGTGATCTGTATAAGCGGATAAAGCCAGGTATCGATATCCACCACAGCATCTCTACAGGAACTTTCGTGATTTTTCCCCGAAGAATGGTATAATATATTCTTAACCACTATTCATGACTTGTATAATCCAATTCCAAGGTATCAGGTGGTATTACATGCAAAGGTGATCCTATGCCGTATTAATAAAGGTTTTCATGGCGTATATTAGTGTTTCCATTATTTTGATAACCACCTGTATATATATAAATAAATATATATTTATATATACATACATATTTGATGCATATATATATATATACATACATACATACATACATACATACATACATACATAAATATATATATATATATATGTGTGTGTCTGTGTGTGCACGCGTGTGTATGTGCAGGTATGTATATATATGTTTGTGTGTGTATACATCACTGTGTTGCAAACCCAGAGCAGAATACGCCTATGAGAAGAAGGTAAAATCTAATGAATTTTCGTTATGGATAACAGAAATACTTTAGAGTATGTCTCTTTATAAGTGATGCAGCATAAATTTTGGTTCATTTCATTATGAAAAAGCTTTGGTTTGTTTTTTATTTACACATTTGCCCTTTAGTTATTATTTTTTATCAATATCTTCTGAATTTCTGGAGTTTTCGATTGTAAGATATGAAATATAAAATATTTATGAATTTACTTTCTTATCCCCAAAATTTTTTTAAACATGCCTGAAAAAAAAAAGAGAGACTTTTTGACAACCTCTTTTGTTAATGCAAACATAACAAACCTTATACAGGTAGAGACATCGCTCCTCAAGCACATCTTTTGTTCATCGATTTAGCAATCAAATACTTCAAGATTATTCCTGTGGAACTGTTTACTATAATAGTTACTGCCTGTACGTTCCTTTTAAGACAAACTCTAGTTTCAAGCAAAGCGTAATTTTTTTGCATTTAATACTTGTTTCTGTTAGTTTTTTCCCCTGATACTCGTTAAAAGTCTTATAGTAGGTTTCCTGAATAAATGAAACTACGAAAAGTGGTTTTAACCGTCCATTGTTTGCGCCGGGCCAGCGACCGTTGCGTAACATCCCCGTTGGTCAAATGAGTAAGATAACTTCATCATCGTCAACTTCACGTCTTGCGCGTCAAATCAGGGTGGACAGAAATAGGAGAGGACATGAGATTCTCGAGGTATTTTTCACGTGGGAGGAAACTGTAGAAGCTTCTCTGCCAGGAGTGTTTCCCAGTGTTGAAAAAAAGTTATGTGGGATTCGCTTTATGTCTCGCTAGATTATCGTCTTCCCGAACGTCCTTTTTCAGTTCACCAGGCTGTTATTAAGTTTAATGGAATAGAAAGAAACTCTTCGATTATTTACGAAATCTGAGTTATTGATTGAATACACTATCTTTGTAATATTTTTACACCTTAATTTTTATGGAGAACTGGCTGAAAACTCGCAAATTCGCTACGGAGTACATTAAAATTAAATACAACGGTCAATGTATGCAATTAATGCCAATTAAAAATAAATAAATAAATAAATATATATATATATATATATATATATATATATATATATATATATATATATATATATATATGTGTGTGTGTGTGTGTGTAATAAATCCGACGGTGTGTGTGTGTGTATAATAAATCCGGTGATCAATGTATACAATTGATGTAAAAAAAAATATTTATAAAAATAATCGTAAGAGATATTTTTATAGACAAAAAAAATATAGAAGAAAATATTAAAATTAAATCTAATAGGACACACTTAAGAATATAGTACAGTTAATATAGTACAATTTGAGAAACATATCTTTTACTGTATTTTAATTTTTTTTGGATAATGTCCAATCGTCTGCCGCATTAGCAAGAAAAAAAAGTATTTTTTTGCCTATTTAAATGTTATGCACGTGACGATAAATTTATTTTAAGTACCAGAAAATGAAATCCCGTGATCAGCATTTAATAAATTAAATTCTAAACTTTAATCTTTAAAAATTCACCAAAAATCAGAAAATGAAGGTAAAGATTTGAAAAAGATTTCATTTTAAAGGAATTTTTATGATCTTTCTCGTGATATAAATTTCATAACCCTAAAATTATTATTTTAAATTCAAACTTAAAAAAAGTTACTAAAACAGCTTAAAAATTTAATTTAAAAAAATCTAAGAAGAATTTTTCAAAAATCTTTCTTAGTGCATCCCTACACTATAAGAAGAATCGCAATGCAAAATTTCAGCCCTTTAGGTCCAGCGGTTTGGTCTGTGCGTTGTATGTCAGTAAGTCAGTCAGTTACGGAACTGTTTTATATATATAGATGAATGATTTTTTTTTGTAGACGTGTTTTAGTTCCTTTGAATTTACACCAATATTCTTGTTTGTATCCCTTATCCGTTTGCTTGTGCATTAAAGAACTAAACTGAAACCAGAACCGCAGACGAAAAACAAATTCAAGGACCAGCAAATAAATTGAAGGATAACAACCGATGCGTTTCTTAAAATTCTCGATAAAATTCGAATGAGGACACTGGTTGCGGAATAATAATTACAGTTCCTCTTCAGGATAAGAAGCAATCGGAGTGATTGTCTCTATGGACAAATCAGGAATGCAAAGATCATTAAATGTTAAGCACTACCTTGGGATAAAATCTTACCCCAAGCGCATGGTAGTTTACCATCATTTCTATTAATGATTGTAAGGGTTAAACTCTTTGTCATAAATAGGGAATGCGACTGAATGTTTCAGAAGATTTCCATCGGTATGAACGGGAGCTGAGACATGAAATGGGTTGGACTATTTGAGAAAAAAAGAACCCACATCAGAAAGTACCCAAAAGTTAAGGGTTATTACCAACAAATAAATTTAAAGATAGAAACTATACAATTCCTGTAGTCACCTGAATTGTAAAGAGTGCTCTGCATTTAGTCCTTAATGACTCCTGAAGATTTAAAAAAAATTACAATAACTTTACCCAACAGAAATTTCAGGACGCTTTAATTTTGAATGACTGTTGTATGTAAATACTTTGAACGTGTCTTTTGTTCCCTTGAATTTCCATGAATATGTTCTTTTGTGTCTGTTGGGAATATGTGAAGATATTGAAGAACTATATTGAATTAAAATTAGAGTAACGCAGTCTTAAAATTCACAATAAAAAGTTAAAATGACCACTAGATACAAACTAATGATTACAGTTTTTCTTTACGTTGGAAAACAGGAAGTGAGATCGTCTGTATTGGCAATGCTCAGATGCAAAGATCGTTACATCTTGAAGACAGCCATTGTGTGATTTTTCATCGCGTGCGTACATTTTTGTTTAACGTAATTTCTAAGATGGCAGCTCTTTAAGTTTTAAAATCTATACTAATATATAAAGAGAGAAAGCGGATTTTGTATGTGGAGGGTAATCTCTGGAACCACTTCACCTATTTGAAAATTCTTTCACTATTTGAAAGGTACATTATTCCAGATGGACATAGACTATCTATTATGTATATCTGATCAGTAGAAAGAAAGTTAGGGGCCTAAATGTTGAGCTGATGCTTCACCTTTACAACTTTTTCTTTGACAACCATAGTCAAGTAACCATAGCAACACATCGAAAGATATTTTCATTTATTATCAGTAAAACATTTAATATTTTAAAGATTCAAGTGGAGGAGGTATTGATGAGTGCAAAAAGCATTTTTGAAACTGACAACGTTTAAGGATTTATTGAAGAAAATTACATTTGGAACTACGTTTTTTATTGGAAATTTAAAGTAAAAAATATTTATAATTTATTGGCTATCAACTGGAAATTTATTGGTATAATATTACAGAACTTTATTTAACGTATAAACTTTATTTTTTTGAATTTATGCACAATTTTATGCACAATTTGCATAAATCGAACTTGAATTATTGAACTTTATTAAAAAATCAGTGTGTTTCATTGAAACTTTGAAATTTATTGATTATTTCGAATAGGCCTATGTTTGTTCCTTTATAAGTGAAAAAATATTGGTTCAATTGAGCTGAAATTTGGTATAGATATAGTTGATAGTTCAGATTAAAACATAGGCATATTATTTTTTGAAAATCGGGCCCCGGAGTTTTTTTAATTAATGTTTTAATGATTTTGCCCCTAAAAGTTGCTTATTTCGACAGCTTCCGCGGCTGTCCTCGCTGACAGCGAGACTATGGGACTGAATCGTACCAAAATCGGCACTCGGGTGGTCCCGGACACGATTCAGTGCCTGACGTAGCCGGATTTTTTAATTTTTAATTTTTAAAAAGCTATTAAATTTTTTCTGCCATTTTTGGTGCTTTTTTCGTGGTTTTTTTTTTTTTTGTCTGTGGACTCTGTAGCGGATAGGTTATGGGGCCGAATCGTATCAAAATCGGCATGCGGGTGGCCCCTGGATACAATTCAGTGCCTGACGTTACAGTTTCCAATAAAAATTTCTTTTGCCCTCACCATCAACAAATCCCAAGGTCAAACATACAAATATATTGGAATTGACTTACGGGAAGATTGCTTTACTCATGGACAATTATATGTTGGTCTCTCTAGGTCAGGAAATCAAGAGAGTGAATTTATTTTAAAACCTCAGAAAAACGAAAAATGTGATATACCATGAAGTTTTAAAATAAATTATACCTACCTAATATCTACTTAAGATAGATAATTGTTCAACCCGGACAAAGTCGGGACGGGCCGCTAGTCTGCAATAAAGATAAAATAATCAACAGAATTTTTCATAGCTTTGTGGGTGTCGGAGGAAGTGGAGATGTGAATGGGGTCACAGGATCGGATACCAGAAATGATGATACCTAATAGTCAAGGCTAACGACCAACAAATAAAGTCCAATATAATAACTGAAAAATTATTCCATTTACTAGATAATTCTGAAGAGGACTCCGATTGAATTCCAGTGTGGTTTCAAATGGTTGCTAAGACGACCCATTCAATCTCTCGCAATTATTCACTTTTTTCTGTACATTAAAAAGGTTTGTACTCTTTAATTTCGTTAACCATTTTTTTCTTTTTAACGTGGCATGTAGGGTAGAACGAGGCATGTTGGTCATAGGGGCACGTTGGCCCATTTGCGATATTTTTCAAACTATCCGGTAGATTACGTTACTAGCTAAGCGACATGTGTTTTGCACGTTTTCTTTCACCCATAACAGCGTCAGCAGAGAAGAAACAATCAAACAAAAGACACTTCAAATTTTCACTGAAGTGAGGGTTTCTTTTTCCCCTTATAAATAATTTCTGATTTATTTCTAAATTAAAGTTTCACTTAGGTGAATAGCAGTCTTAAAGATCGTTGTTCAGAGCTAATTTTCTGCCTACTGATTTAAAAAATTATTAACAGAATATTTGATACAACGATCAAAAGCCAAAATGGTGATAGGGGGCAAGTTGGCCCATTTAATCCGTGGCATGTTGGCCCAGTGGCCCAAGATGCCCCGCAGTCCAAGAGTTTGTTTTATACATTCATAAGCCTATAAAAGTCAATAAAATTGTCAATAAATCAGGAGAAGACTGGATTCAATGTACCAGGTGCAATCGTTGGGCACATGAATCATGTGTCACTGGGGACACGATATTTTATGTTTGCATTCATTGTGATGATGAGAAAGATCGATGAAGGCAATAGTTAAGTTGGACAAAATATCTTTTCTTATCCTTTGTGTCTTTTATATACCATATTAAAACTACATTTGATATTTTATGTGTTTTTCATTTCCGTTAGTAATCCGAAAATCAAATCAAGACGGGGCAGGTTGGCCCAGTGACTTGATGTCCTGTTGAGCTTCATATAGAAACTATTAATTAATATTTTTCAAATTTTCTTATACGTGGTTATGCTTTAAGATGTGCTGATTGTACAAACTAAAAAAATTACAAATTTTAATAAATTTAAAAAAAAAATTGAAGGAAAAAATGGGTCAACAAGCCCTGGTCTACCCTACTTAGTCCTGCGTACATCGACCCATCCCCACCGTGATTTCATTGAGAACTTTTTTATGGGAGCACGATATAGGTGAGCCAATACTGCTATGCGGTATTGGCTCACCTGGGAACGTTTATTCATTATGGGGGATTCGTATCGTGGAAGTTTGAGATACTAACCACTAAACGATGAGGGTGGAATTTGAAATATTGCTATACCATTCTGTGTTGTAAAGTATACCGATAAATTTTTTTCGCCCTTTATCCAGAGCAATGAACGTTAAGTGGATATTGTACCATTATGAGCCTCTAAGAAATACATTTTCGCAAGTATGAACTCTAACTGAGAAACGCAACAAATGACGACATTTCGAACTGGGGCGACAACTAAAAGTGGAGTTCAAAACTCTTCAAAAGAAATGACACAAAAATGACGTATTTTCTCACATTTCACAAGAAAACGCCTGAAAATAAATTGCGACGTACTAAATACGTATACAGCTTTTTCTTTGTTTTTTCGACTCTTCCTGGTTTAAAAAAAGCTCCGCCCAGCTAAACACTTTCCGAGTCTGTGTGGTCGCATCAGATATAATGACTGCAATTTCAGCCAGGAGCAGATGATACTTACTCTGCTTGCAGCTTCTTGTTAGGGACTGAAAATGTAGGCAGTTTTTGTGTTCTAGCGTTAAAGCTCATTATAAAGACAAGGACTTTGTTGGAAGTAAAGATCTAGAATCTTTTTCGGTAAACTATACACAGGAGTTTTTGTTCTTCCTGGAAAAGTAGCTTCCTTTTCATACACTCCCCCTTTTTCAATTATGCAGACTGAAAAGCAGTGTATTTGACCTCTACTGTTATTTTGCAAGGAAAATAAGAGAAATAATGTACACCATTTTTCTCTGCGGTTTGAAACCTGGAGATAGGCATGGTTCATAGTCAACAATGTGTAGGTCAACGGACGATCCGCATAAAAATAATAACCCTAGATTATTCACCCTGCATTTGGTGGCACTGCGCTCATGGCCTGGCTGTATCGTAAGCAATTTCTTTCTTTAAAATTTCGATTCGTTATTTTGTGATGGGCACTTCGGCTACAGTAATTTTCTTAATGGGGCTCATGCAGATGCCAATATAATCGATCGGATGGTTTTGAATTTGGGTTTTAACGAGCAGTAATACTCGAATCAGTTCAAATAGGATGGTTTGTAATGAATGTGTGAGCGTTCGAGCTGGAATCAAAATGGATGGAAAAATTACTTGAAAAACAGGGTAGAAGGATTGTGCAGTTACACACGGAAAGTTCCGCAGACTCAAGATGCAAGAAATGTGGTTTGAAGTTTGTGAAAATAAGTTGAGGTATTTCGGTTTTAAGTAAATATGAAATCCCAAATAACTTTTTTCAGACACATTTCGTCAGAATTGTTTTAAAAACCATGAAGCACTAAGAGGTAGGGATGAATGATTTGGAAACATCATCAATTTTCATCATTCTTTTGACAGATACATATCACAAAGGTCATATATTTTCACTTCCTTAGCGTCGAAACCTTATTATGGCCATTTGATATCAGCAAGAATGCAGTTGTGCAGTGCAATTGCCCATGTATGTATATATATTTTTATTTTTACACATAACAAATTTTTTTTGTGGGTATTAACAAAATGAAATTAAATCCTTCGTTTTTGGAAAAAATAATTTGTTAATTTGTGTTATTTGAGATTTTTTTATCATCCTATTTGTAAAAGGCATTTAGAAAAATTTTCAAAAAGCTGAATGTTTTTCCCGATCAGCTATTTACTGTTTAATGAACTGAAAGAACAAATTAATGGTTTACTAAACACTCAACAAAAACTTTTACGTATCATTGCAATGTTGTTGATATTCTGTTCTGATAAATTAATCAGGGAAATAGTAACAATTATTTAGCTCATTCCGAATGAATTCAGCTGTTTACAAGGATGAGGTAACATTGACGCGTTTTTTTCCCTTTCACACACTTTATTGAAACGAACATATCCGTATTTGTATAACTAAAAATGAGTTATTTTCTGACTTTTTCTACTTCACCGCTTTTCCGAGGGCTATGATTACATTCCTTGACTTTAAATTACCCTTTATCAAAACCCTTAAAAAGTTTATTGTTTCGTTAAGTTTTGTGTAAATTCGTAGAGAATTACAGGTTTGCGTGAGGCCGCAACAGAAAAATTTCACACCCCGAGATGGTGATTGAATGATTGCAAAGCGTAAACGGGAAGAGATGAAACATGCGCTGAATAATTAACAGCTTAGTGTTTCAATCTGTGTGTTAAACCAGTCTCTTATTAGACATTCTGATTGTTTCCTTTACAACCCTCCTGGAAGCATATTATTCATTACGCGTGCTAGGAGCTATTTATATTCAATCACTACATATGTTGCTTGTGAGAAAAATATTAATGGGCCGATTTGGGGGGATATTAAGTCAATGGTACAAAGTTATTTTTCTTATTCTAATACCAGTTTAATGTATTTGTTTATATCAATGTTATAAATTAGTAATATCAGACGTTAACAATCTTGCTTGGAGCTTCGCTCCGTCTTAATTCCTCTCCCCCATATTTTACTTTTACTTGAACTATCGAAGATTTTGACGTAAGATTACGTTCCTCCATAACGGCCCCCCGGAAAGCAAAATTTTAGACGCTGAAACAGTCTTCGCGAGTTATAATTTTGGCAGCGCGCCAAACCCAGTCTGTATCGCTTGGGCAAGCAGTAAACAGTTAAACAGAAAAAATGCTAAAATGCGTCTAAATTTTGACGCACACACACACACACACACACACACACACACATATATATATATATATATATATATATATATATATATATATATATATATAATATACCGGGTGGTCATAAAGAAACTTTGCCGATATATGGACCTCTAGCGGTTGTTCCGTTCAACCGATCGGGATGAGATTTCAGATATAGTTATTCAGAGGTATGAGCTCGGGATTCTGCGAACGGCAACCAAGTGGCGCTCACGGTTACGGACATAGGTACAGAATCTCGAAATTTTCAAATAGCAACATCCATTTTTTCCCATCGCATGATGCTCAGCGCATGCGAAAACCCGAAAGAGCGTTGGAATGGTACGTGTATCACAAAAAAAGGACGCGTTATGCACGCACAAAAAACAGCTCTGCGAACAGCCTACAAAAATTATATATGGACCTCTCGCGGCCATTCCGTTCAACCTATCGAGATGAGATTTCAGATATATTTATGCAGATGTATGAGCTCGGGATTCTGAGAACGGCAACAGAGTGACGCTCACAGTTACGGTTATAGGTATAGAAACTCGAAATTTTCAAATAGCAACGCCCACTTTTCCCATCGCAAAATGCTCAGCGCATGCGAAAATCCTAAAAAGCGTTGGAACGGTACGTGTATCACAAAAAACGGACACGTTATGCACGCACAAAAAAAACAGCTCTGCGAATGGCTAACAAAAACACGATCAGAGAGCTTTTTATCGGTTTTCTACGCTGAATATCCGGTGAACGGCGTTCTGTGATGGATTTCTAGCCTCTGTGATATGCAAATTTCCTCCGTGCGCCCCAATCGTGTCTTTGTTGGCCGTTCGCAGAGCTGTTTTTTGTGCGTGCATAACGCGTCCGCTTTTTTTTTTTTATATACACGTACCGTTCCAACGCTTTTTAGGGTTTATAAAAAATAACGGACGCGCTATGCACGCACCAAAAAACAGCTCTGCGAACGGCCGCAAAGAGACGATTGGGGCGCACGGAGGCAATTTGCATATGACAGAGGCTAGAAACCAATCACAGAACGCCGTTCACCGGATATTCAGCGTAGAAAACCGATAAAAAGCTCTCTGATCGTGTTTTTGTTAGCCATTCGCAGAGCTGTTTTTTTTTGTGCGTGCATAACGTGTCCGTTTTTGTGATACATGTACCGTTCCAACGCTTTTTAGGGTTTTCGCATGCGCTGAGCATTTTGTGACGGGAAAAAGTGGGCGTTGCTACTTGAAAATTTCGAGTTTCTATATCTATAACCGTAACTGTGAGCGTCACTGTGTTGCCTTTCTCAGAATCCCGAGCTCATACCTCTGAATAACTATATCTGAAATCTCATCTCGATAGGTTGAACGGAACGGCCGCTAGAGGTCCATATATCGGCAAAGTTTCTTTATGACCACCCGGTATATATATAGATACATATATACATAACACATACATACATATATACATACAAAAGAGGTAGGCAACGATAAGTAATCCTACGTTAATAACCCGTGGTAGTTTCGTTAGAAGAGACTACCTGAATTTTTTTTCTTTGTTTCCTCCATTTTCTGTTTTCCTGCCTACTTTCGTTTTCCACTGATCACTGAAGTTTTAGGCATTGCTATATCATTCTACAGTGGAGTGCTCGGCCCATGTACTATAGTTCCCAATACTCTTTCTAGAGGTCCTGTAGGACGTTGACAAAATTTAAGCCTAGCCTGAAGGTTTCTTCAGTTAGTAGCATGGACGGCTGATTTGACTTATATTGTATGTCCTATTTCGAGTAATTTGAACTTTCTTTTTCTGTCTTTACAAAAATAAATTCTTACAAAAATGAAATTATTTCAAAAATGAATTCTTTTCGTTTGCTCTGTTAATCATATTGCAATACCGAGGACATTAAATTTCATAATACCTTGCCTTACTTTTATTAATATTTTTATTCCCTTTGTTAATGGAAAATTAGTCCTGTAAACTTATAAAAATATTGATTTGAAAATATTCAGGGGAATATAAGTTTTATCACAGTTCGATTCTGATTTTGTTCTGGTAAACTAAAGCTGATTATATGATTTATATATTACGTTTGTAGTGTAGAAGTTTAAAATATTGATGACGTAATGACTTTTTTTTCAAGTTTTAAGTGTTTGTGCAGTTTACTAAAAAAGAAAAATTGTGTGTATAAACATTCCATATTAAATCAGTATTGCAGTCACATTTTTGATTAAAATGGGTCTATGTAAACAAACAACTTATGAAGAAGTATGTTTTAAAATATTTATGGGAATGAGTATTGTTTTGTGAAAGATTGTTCATAATGTTATTCCACTAAATGAAAGTTGATTATATGATTATAAGGAAATAAAAAAAATTAGATTCCTTACTGCTTATTATTATTCTCAATAGTTTTATCTATAGTAGGCTTTTGTTCTTGTTTCAAACTAAAATTAGAAATTATAGGGACCATTTTTTCAAGATTTCGTTAATAACAGGAAGCAAGCTCTCTGAAATAGCAGGCTTAAAAAAAACTAAAAAAAATCAAATTGGAAAGAGTCGTATACCAAGTAACCAAGAGTTCTATACCAAAATATCTCTATTAAAATGGAGAAATATGTACTTACTTTTAGACTTAATTTTAAGCCGTGGTTTCAGCTTTCAGCGCCACCTTGCCACTTAAATGCCCACAGGTCAACTATCACAAAGTTAAGTGAATTCCGATTTTAAGTTGTAATCTTGTGAGTGTAACAAGCTGCGAAATGATGGGTATGAAAAACAATAGAGTGCTTCTCGTTATTCTATTCAATAGAACGTGTGTGTTACACGTGCTTCGGAAGTTATTTTCTTTCTTCCTCCACAAAAGGCCATGAGGCGTGTTCAACAAAGCGAAATGCACGAATAGAATGAACAAATGAAATGCTTCGTTTGTGTTTTAACGCGGGGTTAACACTACAGGACATGCACTAATTCATCATAATTTGTATTATTGGCTTTGCTTATTACACTTTGATCTTTTGTTCCTAACGACTATCCTCTAGAAACACCCAGTTGTGTTCACATGAAGGAAGTTATCATAAATGTGCGTTTAGCTATCAATTTACCACTATTGTAACAAAATACACTTCGTATCTTTGATAAGTAATGAACAATAGTGGCTTAAGTGGTTTATCTTAATTACTATCAAAATTTTAAAACTCTTAATCAATCAAGTGGAAGGCTTTCTATTGGAAAACTTAGACAGCAATTATCTTTATCTTTGGTGCTTTATATGATTATAAACTCATCTAAGTATTATGGATTTGCTTAATAATAATAAAAATAAAAACAATGAATCATGTTTTGAAAGATATTGTTCACAAGCCAAGGAACTGGTTTCACTGTTGTAAAAGCTTTCAACTGAAGGACATAGCATCGGAGAAAGAGCGAGCTTTAAGGCTGCTATGTACTAACCTCATTGGATTCACTCACCTCAATGTTAACCTATGGAGAAAATTTGTCCACGGATTGCCGACTTGGATTCCAAGAATTTTTTTAAAAAATTGTACTCCGTCATAGAGAAAGAAATTTTACATTTGTATACATTTTTCGTTTTTTTTAAAATGCAATTAATATTTTAAATTTTAAATTATTCGGGGGAAAATCTGGTATAGAGTGTTTTAAACGCTCATAAATTCTTTCGGTGGACGAAATTTATAAAATGAATCCTGTAGCACTTTGCAGAAAAATTCAGGCTATCTGACTATACCAATTTTATTTGATTATCAGCATTTATGTACCTGTAAATAGTTGACAAAAATATATTTTAAATAAAAAATTTGGGGACAGCGCTTAACCCCCATAGAGAGAGAGCCATTGCATATCATCTTGCCATATAGAGAGAGAGCCATTGCAATCCCTAAAAATGTCAATCCTAAGGGGGGTGGAATTCTTGAACTGTCAACTGGACTCCTCCCCCCACAAGAGTCTGCAAGAAGAGGAAAAGGGAAATAAGATTGTTTTTCTTAGTACATAGCAGCCTTAAGCGTTGATTTAAGATTACACAACAAGAGCTAAAAGTCTGGTAAAATATTCAAGTTCAAAATTCTGATAAGACACTTTTTGTTCCGATCTGTAATGACAAAAGGATACTCGCTAATCAGATTTTTGCCGTAAGGGAATATTTGAGTTTTCCTTCATGAACATAGTATTTCTTTTTGTATGCTAATTCATAAATACAGACCGTCAGTTTAAGGCCGCTATGTACTAAAAAAATCGTATTTCCCTTTTCCTCTTCTTGCAGACTCTTGTGGTGGGAGGAGTTGACAGTTTCAGAATTCCACCCACCTTAGGATAGACATTTTGAGGGATTGTAATGACTCTCTCTCTCTATAGGGGGGTTAAGCGCTGCCCCCAAATTTTTTATTTAAAATATATTTTTGTCAACTATTTACAGGTACTTAAATGCTGATAATCCAATAAAATTGGCATTATCAGATAGCCTGAACTTTTCCGCAAAGCGCTACAGGATTCATTTTATAAATTTCGTCCACCGAAGGAATTTATGAGCGTTTAAAACACACTATAGCAGATTTTTCCCCGAATAATTTAAATTTTAAAATAGTAATTGCATTTTTTTTAAAAAACGAAAAATGTATACAAATGTAAAATTTCTTTCTCTATGGCGGAGTACAATTTTTTAAAACAAATCTTTCAAAGTCGGCAATCTGTGGACACATTTTCTCCATAGGTTAACATTGAGGTGAGCGAATCCAACGGGGTTAGTACATAACAGCCTTAATGATTACCGGTCACTCGATTTCAACTCATTCAACTTTATTTTATTGCATTTTACAACATATTACAAATATTTGTATTGAAATTATAACAATTTATATTACAATTTATAACTTATTAATACACTTTACAACTTATTTTATACTTTTAAGCTATATTACATTAAACCTATGCTCTCTTTGCACTTTATATACAATTAAAATTTATACTTCATAAACTCAATCATTATTTGAACATATAATTTAGTATTATGTTTATTACATCGTTACAAAGTACTGGTTACATTATTGCTTTGTGCATGTTTTTTTAATACAATAATTATATTATTCACATTTACATAACTTATACAGTCCCTGCTATCATTTAAAATAACTATAGAAGGCTCTATACATATATACAAATAATATATTTTATGAACGTACTATAGCTTATCGCTGCTGATCCATATTAGAATACGCAACACTAGTACATCTTATATATCACGCGTTGAAAGGCAAAGTGGTTTAAGTCACATTTTCAACTTTTTTCATTTGAGGGCAAATGTGTAATTTCCATGTTCAATTTATAGTGGAATTGTAAATAGTTATTATTTGCAATATTGTAATAATTGTTATGAATTATAATTTGTTCAATTTATAGTGGAATTTTTTGAAGTTTTTGAAGCTAAACTCTCTTGACTTACATCACTTTGCCTTTCACCGTCTCATATGTAGAAAGTTTACGCCAAGAGAGCACACCGGAAATTGCTTGCTAACTGTGACTGCATAGAATATATTGTTTGTGTGCTAAACATGACTGCATAGAATCTATTGTTTTTTTAATGGAACATAGAAAATTTTCCATGGGTGATATCGGTAAAATTTTACAGTACTTCGCAGTTAACTTTTAAATAGATTCATTTTAATCTTTATTTTTAATGTGAATGAAAGCAAACCACATTAAAGCATTTGATGTACGCAAGTTTTAAAAGAAGTGATTTTTGCGAAAAACGGAGTCTTGTGTATTTCTTGTATTGAATTGATATTATGTTTGTTATGGCTATTTGTCATGACCAATATTGGAATACGCGTCATCTAACCTCAAGGCAAGTATTCTATCATCTGAATGATTCCAACGATGTGAAAAACTCTAGTTGTTAGAATTCTATCCCTCTCATATCCCCCTCTTCTTTGGGAATAAATACTGCAATGCTGGGATGAATACAATTTATTTATTTTTTAAATTATGCTGAATTCTCCCCCTCCCATGAATATTTGTCGTAACTATCTACTGTCGTTCTATCTGGGCACCACTGTGATAGCCGTTTGTCAGAACCTTGAGAATAAACATTCAGAGGATTTTTTAGCTTGATATCTGATAATCGTGCTTAACAACTCCCCCCCCCCAAAAAAAAAAAAAAAAAAAAAAAAAAAAACTTTTTATGTAATTACTTATGTATTATTTTTTTAAGATTATATATATATATAGGATAAAGGTTCATTGTAATACATTACATATTTAAACTAATACTGTGTTTTACTCCTATGTTGGGTCTAAAAAATGTCCTTCGTTGGGTAAAAAGCGATTTCCGATGCTCAGAACCCGAGAATGCAGTTATAGAGTAGACCTCGGATTGTGCAAAATAATAGCAACGTGATTTGGGTTTTACCCGTGGAATGAAGGTTCACAAGATTGGTTCATGAATGCTGTCTGAATATGCAAGCTGCATGTTGTTTTACATGAAATAGTTGTTTCCGCAATTGCATTTATGGATTTTTTTATGTCCTTTTCTCTTCAACATTTTATGCAACATGCACCGAATCTCGCATGAGTGTACAAGATTCGATGAGCAAGTCACGCGAGGAAAAACAGTCTAGAATAAATTTAGTCTCCTGGAAAATCGTATAGGAATGAGAATCGTGGAACTGCGTTGTCTCTCGAGTATTCCACAACTGAAGAATCATCCTTTCGCATGACTTTTACGTCGAGTGGCAAAAATTAATTTTGTTATTTTACATCAAATTGCAGTACAACAGATACTATGAAGTTTCCCTTTCAACCCGGAAGTATAGAGTTATAGCATAAGTCATTGGTGAGGGTGAAAGCTAGGTACTTCACTTCCGTTTGGAAATAAAAGAAAGGTATATTGCATAGCATTCAGGGCCTTTTTATCGCATGGGCAAATCGGGACTTTGCCCAGGGCCCCCTGATGCTAGAGGGCCCCAAAACCCCCTTGGTGTATGTGTATGTGTGAAGTGGGCTGCACCTAGTACTTCTAATAGTATGTATTTTTATAAATGTCAGTAAGGGGGGCCCCCAAATAGCAACTGCCCAGGGGCCCCCAGCGTTCATAATCGGGCCCTGATGGCATTCCAAGATTGCTGAGATTAGAATTATAGAATCAAGTGATAAATCTGGGAAGATATCGGTAAGGAATTCCATGTTTTCAGTAAATATAACACTTTCTTTTGAAAAGGACTCCATGAGAGATTCTTCAGCATCAGATTTCCTGGATATTTAAACACACCCCCTCTTATAAATTAAAAAATAAATAAATAAACTCATTTAAAATCTCTCTCATTTCATTTCTCTAGTTTCAACCCCCCCAAGGGATGAGGTAGAAATCCGCTCAGTGCACAGAGTAATTAGTTGCGGGTGCTGTAGCTTAGGACCGTCCAGTGGTCACGCGACTTGCGGTGTGGGGCAGAGCAGCCCATGCGGCAGATCTGCCGCCATGCCTGGCAGCATGCGGACGGGCTTGGCTGGCAGAGCGAACCAGCCCACGCTCCTTTCACTGAAGAGGAGGGGGATAGGACTTCAATCTCACATTGGCGAGAAATTCATTTTAGGCACATCCCCGTTGGATTCTCTCAAGTTTAAAACACTCTATAAAGAAGTGATAGAGAACCAAGATTCCCAGGCAGTTTATTAACAGCAGTCGGGTCATACAGTGTAATGCTTCAACTGTATACAGCTCAACAGTACAAAAAGATGTTGTTGTTGTTGTTGTTACATATGGCAATTGTTTTTTGGAACTTAATCCATACAATTTTACACTGCCGAGACTGCTGGCCATTCATTTAAGGGGGCACCGTAGAGGTGGCCAGCATTAACCCCTAGAAGCAAGTCCTGAAATTTAGAACCGCGTCAAGTGACGAGATCGGAACACTTGACCCCGCACCTCCAGAGGTAAATTTGAGAACTTGGAGGACATTGAAGCCATGACAGATTTTACGTGCACCAGCCGACATTACAAAAAGTATAAAGGATTCATCAGCATACTATTTCGTAACAACAGAAGTCCCTTCTAAATATTCTCAAAGTACTTAAAAACATTGGAAGAGCCTTTTCTTGGACACTGAGTACTAAATTCTCTTCATATGCGTTTTCTGTCAACGTTTCTTAAATTTGCGTCAGTGTCTTGTTCAGTTAGCTTTTAAAGAACATTGTACAGGTCACACCTCTGTAAAGGCATCTTCCTTTCTTTACAGAAGTCGCATTGTCTCTCTATTCTAAAAAAAAGTAACTCCCGCTGGCGCTGTCAAAAGCTTGTCACGCTATCTCCTTCGAAACCACTGGGGGTATGGGGTCGAGAGTGATACCAATGGATGCAGAAAAATGGGGGGAACCAAAGTTAGACATGTCTCATCTTCAAGTTTTTTTTTACTTTATGTTTTGTGGGAAAAATTGACTTTTTCATCTTCAGATTACGATAATCGCCAAAAAAGGATTGTAGAATTTTGATCTTTTTACAATCTAAGACTACAGACATTTTTCTTTCAAACTAGACCTCATTTGTTTAAAAATATTTTAAAACAGACTAATATTTTCATCAAAAAATGAAACACAGTTTTTCAAGAAATATCGTCCCCTATGTGGATGTAATATCGATGCTCCTCGAGTTTTTATCTTACAAAGAAAATATTTACATCATCTGGAAGCTGAAAGCTTTCTTATTCATATAAACCTCATTTCAAGTCTCCATCTTAAAATTTCGATTTTTAATAGTTAGTAAAAATAAATGCATAAAAATTCCCTATTTCACATACATAAGCCGCTCTTAATCGGAAACACTAGAGCAAGCCGTAATATGATACAAAGGATTTTTTCCGCGAATTATTAACCTGGGGAAACAAAGGAGCAAGATGGTAACCATCCTTTTCCCCTGAACTTGGGTTATCTTAACAAGTTAAATATTTGCTTGGCATCTACGTTATACGAAATACGCCATAAGACGCATATTCTGGGTCAAAATGCACAAATGCCAACTGGCATATTAGAGTCACATTGGTGAACTTAATATGCCCTTCAGGGTAAAAGATCAGAATATTTGGCACTCATAAGGCGACATTACAACTTAGAATCTTTTTCCATGACTGGGAAAATAAAATATATCATACTTTAATTTTACATTCGTAAGTGATTGTTGGAGTCATTCCCGTGATATACCTGATCTGCCATTTTTAACATATGAAGTGTGTAGCTTATAATGTGTTTCGGAGGCATGTCTGAATACATTTGATGCTACCGTGGAAAAGTTTTTACTGCACTTTAGAATTCTAAATTACTGTACTGAGAGCGGGGAAAACTTCATCAGGAAGAATGGTGGAAAGTACTGAAGGGAACTGGTGAAGGTGACAGTTATATGTAAATAGCATTCTATGATTCCAAAGAAAGGTATTTTCATTGAGACTAATAAGGCAAAACGACGTCAATCTGTTACTTAACATGAAAATTGGACCATTAATATATGGGAAAAGATCACATTTTCTGATGATCAAAATTCGTGTTACCCAGTTCGAAAAACATAACCAGGGAAGAAGAGAAACTGCTTGAAAGTATAAATTCTTCCAAAGGCATAATGAGGGTCTCCAGATAATAAATCTAAAGGTTATATATATCATTTGAATTGTTTTAATCGAGATATCCTTCCCTAAGTAGTCTCATTCAACACTAAAATAAAGTGTAGCAGGTGACCAAATGACCAAGGTATCCCATCAGTAGATTTTCTTCTTTAACGGCACAAGTGTATTTTACACGAGTGCTAGATACAGGGGAGTCAAAATCAGTTTTTCATAGAATAAAATGATACCTTTGCACACATTGCAGTGTTTAATAAATTTATCTATACACAAATACATACGTGTATGAGTAATCAAGATAAAAGTAGGGAAACACAGCGAGCCTGTGATTTTCAGGCGTGCATAGTCGAGATCATTCCTAATTTCATAGCAGGATCATTTCCTTTGCACGTCCCCACTCCTGGAGTCTACCTACGACAATATAATTAATTCGAGGTAAATATTCGAAAAAGATCTCATTATAAAGGAATTTTTATGATCTTTCTCGTGATATAAATTTTATAACCCTCAATGTATTATTTTAAATGCAAACGTAAAAAAAGGAAACAAAAACAGCTTAAAAATTTAATTTTAAAAAATCTAAGAAGAATTTTTGAAAAATCTTTCTTAGTGCACCCCTACACTATAAGAAGAATCGCCATGCAAAATTTCAGCCCTTTAGGTCCAGCGGTTTGGTCTGTGCGTTGTATGTCAGTCAGTTAATGAGTCAGTTACAGAACTGTTTTATATATAGAGAATAGATATATGTAATATAGCCATTACACCACGTCCTTAAATTATAACCTGAAAGGGAAAACTAGCTCATATTTACATGGCTGGAGCTAGACTCAGCCTGAAAGGAATAAAAATTAGATTTAAATGCAGTCGGCCAAACTTTTTTGTACATTGTTTATTAGCATGAAAATACATCTGTTTATTCCAGAAGAACGGCTTGGAATAATATCACCTTTCAACATTAAACGCGAGAGGGCGAGGTAGACATATGACTATTATTTGTAGGGTCAGCAGATTTAGGGGCTCAGGAAGTTAACCCACTCCTGAATCCGGACATGAGAAGTTCAATTCATGAGAAGTTCTGTGACTAGGTTATAAAGCGATAAATTAATATTACTGGGGATTGGATTTAGGAAAGGGAGTTTAAATGCTAGAATGGAGGGCCTAATATCTAAAATATTACTTACTTACACACACACACACACATAAATATATATATATATATATATATATATATATATATATATATATATATATATATATATATATATATATATATATATATATGCACTGGTCTCAAAAGTTAAAGTCACAAACACATAATTTGAGATATCTGGAGAAATATTTGGTTTATTGCAACGAAATTTGGTATAGAGATGGCTCATACAATGAGAAAGCATACAACAACATAACAATATGAATAAGACGTAAACTGTTAGCGATATTCAAATAAGACAAAAAAAACGGTCAAACCGTGCTGCAACATATCTCCGGAGTGGTCCGTCTAATAGGGGATGTGGTCACTGTGCACAAATATGCAAGCCGCCAAACGAGCCGTCATACTGTAAATGAGGACGTCGATAAATGTTTGTGTAAACAAATCCCATTCTTAAAAAAACGCAGATTTTAGCGTCTGAAGGGTTTTCATAGGGGGTAAGGTTATGCTATGGCTCTTTCTGGACCATCCCAAACATGCTCTATAGGATTTAGGTCCGGAGACATTGCTGTCCAATCCATACGACTAATATTCTCTTCCTCCAGAAAATCGTCTACAGGTGAACCCTGTGTTTCCTCGCATTATCGTCCATAAATATGTCAGGACCGGCAGTCCCGGGATGATCTCACATATGCTTCAAGGGAATCATCCGTATAGCGCTGTGTGGTGACATTGCCCGTATCGAAAGCGTGCAGCGGTGTTCGACTGCTCAACAGGATGTCGCCTCAGACAAGGATTCCCCTACCACCCAAAGGGTCGATTTCCCTAACGTTGGAGGGATGATAGAGGGTCCCAGGCTGTCTCCAGATGAAGACTCGTCGAGACTGACTTTGTGTACCGAATCTGGATTGTTGTGTCCAAGAATGATGTGTTCGAATCCGTGAAAAAAAAGGATTATCTTGTGTGATATGGTCATATGGGTATACACCACTGTTCGTCGGATGTAAAGGCCATTCTCTACTAAGCGTCTTTATACAGTTTGCATGAAAATTGTTGTTCCAGACGCAGCAGCAAGGTAACAAGAGAGCTCTCTAGCCGTCATCTGTTTATGCTGTCTCGCATTTAATGCAACGTAACGACCCTGTGCAAGTGTCGTCGCTCTTGGATCGTCTTGAACGGGCCTCCTGATGATAGTACCACTTGTTTGGAATGGATACCATGACCTGGATTCCACTTTTGGAAACACTTGTAGTCATCCAGCCACCTTCGCTCGAGACTGGCCAGCTTCAAGCCTGCCGATGGATCTCCCTCTCAGTAAGTCGTCTAAACGATTATGACAACTCATCCGCACTGAAATCAATCAGTCTTGGAGTGTTTAATTCAAGAATCACAACTCTGCAAACGAAATTACCAGGTACTGAAAAGACCCCTTTTACGTTTTGGTACCAAACTTACGCTAAACGTGGTTGAATCAAAACTGGATGATAGCATTGTGTTATCCTTTTTCCAAAATGTATATGGTAAAAATTTTATTAATTTTACTCAATTAGTTATTTTGAGTTATTTTCAAAAACGTGTTTGTGACCTTAATTTTGGATACCAGTGTGTATATAGATATACACTATATGATCAAAAGTATCTTGACACCTTTATTTTTTGCTCCTTTTTCAGGTAAATCAAAAGTTAGTACGAAATGGGGCCACCTTTTGCAGCAATGACGGCTGCTACTCTATGAGGAAGGCTATCTCCAAGTTTTGGAATGTTGCAGCAGGAATTGAACGCCATTCTTGAAGAATACTGGTCATCTCTGTCACCGATGTTGGCGTCGTGGCCTAGATCACAGTCGACGTTCCAATTCATTCCATAGGTGTTCTATGGGCTTGAGGTCTGGGCCCTGAGCAGGCCCGATTCCATGCGATTCACTTTCATAACTCTCTTCAGCTCTCTGCAGTCCCTATCTACTAGGCGGCATGGTCGACCAGGTCGTGATTGAACAGTTGTAGCTCCTGTACGTTTCCGATTCATGATAACATCATTTTCGGTGGATCGGGGTACTCGTAAGATTGCAGAAATCTCACGAATGGATTTTCCAAAACGGTGGCAACCAATCACTTCACCATGTTCAAAGTCATTTAGCTCGCGTTTTCCTCCCATTTTACGTTTCGAGCTTTGCAATTACAATTGTGAACTCGTCTGACTTCTTTTATACCTGTCTGGGCAATAGAAATGTAACGTCATTGGCAGAATCCATTACTCAGAGGGGTGTCCGGATACGTTTGATCGTATTATACTGTATTTATAATACACAGATTCGGGATGTGTATTACAGTGTAAAATAAAAGCTGAAATTATAAATAGGACAAAAATTTACTATAATGTCACTTTGTTTATACCCTTTATATTTAATTTTTGTAAATGAATTTTTTTCTGTTTTATGGGTAATATTCTTATTTTTCAGATAAGTTTGATTTTGATTTCTAGTTTTTTTTATAATAATGCATTAAATCAATAAAAATGAGGCCCCCTGTGAATGATACACACCTTACGAAAGTAAATTGTTATATTGAACAGCTTCTTACAGTACTAGTAAAGAATAAAAAAAGGATCTATTACATTATATCTTTTGTACTTACGCAATTTCCTGAAGAAAAGAAACGGAGCTTTTGAAGACGCTAATGAAAAAAAAAATTAAAGGTCAAAATCCATAAGTTTGACAAATGTTTGGCCGAAAAAGTACTAAATTGACGGTTTCGTCCCCAAATATATCGATAGTCGCGACGTACACTTATACAAAGAAAGCTACTGAAAGCACTGCACTAAATTTTTCCTGAAACTGATATAAAGGTGTAAGATTGATTTTGTTCCACTTTCGGGTTAAAAAGTGAGCGTTCATTCTTGTTAGAGTCTGATAATAGAAAAACTGATTACCCCCACATTCATTTTCGTTTTTTTTTTCGTAACAAAGGGGGAAATGGCCGCCTACTAAATTTGGGAACTGAAGACGGGTCACTTAATCTGGAGGCCCGCATTTTGTCTACTGAACTAGCCCAACTATATGAAGAACTCTCATTTCATGCATTCTTTTCTTCAAACGAATCTCTCTCTCTTTATGAGGACACTGACACAGTATGATTGCTTCTGCATACTTTTTAACCCTACTATTTCCCCAAATCGGTGGTTTTTATCCTCTTTAAACAGTTGTTATATGCACCCTAAATGTTTATTATTGTTCGTATCAGCGGTCATCGGCTACAGTGGTTCGGTCAACCAGAACCTGAAATTCAATCCTGATCCCTCTAAGCCAGGGGTCGGCAACGCGGTGCCCGCGAAACGATTTTTAAGTGCCCGCCATTCAAATATCGACATTTTAGAAATTCGAACAACAAACGGTCATAGTTAAGATGAATAATTTTAGTAAAAAAATTAAAAATCGTAAAACCGTAAAAATCAAGAACTGAATAACCTGAGGCTCTCCTCGTCGTGATTCAGCTTCTTTTTCCTGCTTTGAAAATGAACTCTCTTTGAAATACTTAAAATTATGAAATACTTAAAATCAAAGTACCGATCAAACCTCACTGACACCCATTTGGACAAATGCATGGGAACTGGGAATTCAAATTATATGCCACATTATAACGAGTTGGCCGTAGATTTGCATTGTCAAATATCGCATTAATTATCCATTATAAGATTGTTTGGTTTAAATTAAAATTTGAATTTATGTATTAAAAATTAATGTCGCATAAATATTTCTATGTTCAAATCCCCCCGTCTCTCGTCTTCTACATCCAGCGGTGCCCGCGGAACTCCCGCATTTCTGAAATATGCCCTTATAGCGAAAAAGGCTGCCGATCCCTGCTCTAATCTTTTAAGCCTACTGAATTATCCGAGAGATACAAGAAATTCTAAGTTTTCGAATTTCGTATCCCACAACGGGATTTAACCTTATCAATTTGCGAGAAATATAAATATATATATATGTGTATATATATATATATATATATATATATATATATATATATATATATGTATGTGTGTGTGTGTGTGTGTGTGTGTGTGTGTGTGTGAGGAAATAATTGGGAAAAGAATAAATAACTTAATTTTTTTTTTTTTTTTTTTTTTTTTTGGGGGGGGGGGCTTTGGGATACATTAAATTCGTGGCGAACGCCATTAGTTTAATACAGCATAGAACGAGCGCGGGTGATTTTAGGGGAATACCCTTTTTTGAGAGATCGAAACAATGGCACGGATTGAATCGGGTTAATTAATAGTTATTGAATAAAGGATTTAGATGTAAACTAATTGTCTTTAATTCCACAGGCCTACGATGTTACTGACTGAATATATTTAAGAATGAGTTGTAGGGGAACGAGTAAGAGGGAGTACGAGAATTTGAGCTCGTCATATATATATATATATATATATATATATATATATATAGTTGCTCACGTTAAACAGATTCACTTTTGAGTTGTTTTTAGACATGTTTTGCGGGAGATTAAAAAAAGCACTCACCCATGAGGATGAAATCGTATGAAATTTATGCCTCTAATTCACTCTAAGAAAAGTTAAAAAATTTCTCACTGAAGTCCCAACTAAAAAAATCAGTAACAACTTAGAGCTGCACCAGCAATTCTAAGTTATTAATTTGTAAAGTGATAGTTCTAAATTGTATAAATTCAAGGGGCTTGAGAATTCCATTATCCTTTAAAACATTTTATTAAAACGAACACAAAGAAAAGATTCCACTTAATCTGCATAAACAACATCCGATTTTTTTGGCACAGAAAATATACAACTTAATCTGTTATTCTATTTTTAAACTATTTTTTACCATTCTATTTTCAACAACAACAAAAAAAAGATTCAACATAATCTGCATATGCAACTTTATATTTTTTATTTTTATAAATAGTTTTTTTCTGTTGCCATTCGGCAGAATGTAACTTTGAAGTTAATTTGCTTTCTTTTCTGCCACTCGGCAGAATTGTTACCTTGCAGTTGTCAAGACAACCGCATCAGCGTATCAATGAACAATATTCCACAGAAAGTTAACAAAGTTGTCCTTGAGAGTTAGAAAAACCTTGAAATATTCAATATAAAGAATGGAAATTTAAGCTCAATTTGAGATATTGGATAGCAAATTCGACTTCCATTTTCAAGAGAAGAATAGGCAAACGCCTGCCCATTGAGAACAGACAGAGAGCATCCAGAGAGTATTACCCTTCCACAGTGACACTGAGAAGAATGGAAATGCAACATGAGAAGCATAAAAAAATAACAAACAATGTAGTAATGAAGATGTCCCTCCCCCCCCCCCCCCTAAAAAATGGAAAGGGCAGAGAAATATCATACTTCTTATAAAAAGGGTCAGCAAAAATTAGCATGAAATAGACTTCAAACATACATTTATGAAAAGGTGAGAACTGTTGTTGGTATTTCAGTTTTCAGCATTACGAATTCTTAAGAGGTTCTGGAAATAATTCAGGTCAGAGCTCGAGAGAGAAATTACTAGAATGCGCACCTTTGGTAGAATTAATTTATTGCCTGATCGCAAGAATGAGAGGCAATAGAAGAAATAGAAGTAAAATAATCGAACATTTCTTTTGTTTCTTATACACTCTTAGGCAAAAAACAAAACAAAACAAAACGACGCACCAAGATGGGGTAATGCAAATTGGACACAAACTGATATGCATAGAGGTTTTGACGGAAAATGCAAAATTTTAAATGTTGGCGGCCAATGAATGAAGATGTGACGCTGCAGCCCATCTTAACTGTGCAACTCGCAGAATATTAAAGAGGAGAAATTTCGATTCCGGGTCACAGATTCTTGGCGAATTTCATTCCGTGTACTCGGGTAGACAGTGACTATGCCTCGCATACAGGTGCGCGAACAATATGCTGAGATGTCAGAATTTGAGAGAGGACGTGTAGTTGGGCTAAAAGAAGCCGGTTGGTCTAATCGGCGAATTGCTCGACATTTGGATAAGAGCGATGCCACTATTAGACGATGTTGGCAGGAATGGGGGAAACCATGGCTAAACACAGCGTCAAGAAGAAAGCGTTTGGCCTAGAGAAACGACAGAACGTGAGGATCAAGTAATCGTCAGAGCGGCACTCACAGCCCCAGATTCATCATTATCATCGATCGTACGTGCAACTGGTGCTTCAGTGACCGCAAGATCCATTCATAGGCGGCTCAGAGAAAGGGGGCTAAGCTCACGGCGCCACTTGCGCGAACTACCATTGACCTCTGTACATCGACATGCTCGTTTGCAGTGGTGTCGGTCGCATTCGACCTGGAATGTCACTGACTGGAGTAGAATTACCTTCAGTGATGAGACACCCTTCAAACTGAGCCCCGATGACCATGGAATACGTGTCTGGAGACGCCCCGGACAACGGTGGGATAATAACCTGACTTTCTTCCGCTATACGGGCCGACAACCAGGAGTGATGGTCTGGGGTGCCATTTCATTTCATAGCAGGACCCCTTTGGTTGTCATCCGTGCCACCCTTACAGCACTGCGGTACGTCGACGATATTCTACGCCCTGTTGTGTTGCTCTTCATATCACGCCATCATAGGCTTACATTTCTGCAAGATAATGCCCGACCGCACACGGCGAGAGTCTCTACTGCTTGTCTTCATGCTTGCCCAACGCTACCTTGGCCAGCAAGGTCACCGGATCTCTCCCCCATTGAGCACGTTTGGAGCATTATGGGCAGGGCCCTCCAACCATCTCGGGATTTTGACGATATAACGTGCCAACTGGACAGAATTCGGCCAGATATCCCGCAGGAGGACATCTGCCACCTCTATCAATCAATGCCAAGCTGAATAACTGCTTGCATAAGAGCCAGAGGTAGAGCAACGCGTTATTGACTTTTTCACTTTGTGAAGCTCTTTCTCTTAAATAAATAATCCAATTTTTCTCAAATTGTAATCATTTGTTTTTCTGTACATCTACATCACATCTACCGATTTTCGTCCCATTCGGATAACTCCTTCTAAAAAGCTATTTTTTTAACCAAAATATTCCTTTTTTTCTTATTTGATTGAGAAAGTAAAGCATTTCACGACGCATAATTTGTAGCCTTAATGCTTCCTAAAATTCGGTTCAAATTCTGTGCGTTCGAGTCCCATTATTGGCATGGATGTTTGTAGCCTTTCGGAATCGGGTTTAAGCTATACGTCCCGGTCGAATTAGCCCTTGTGTAGCAAAAATTGACCTTAGCGCTCTCAACCGAATCAAACCAAACCATAAGGAGTAAGACTAGGTCGCGAATCAATGTCTGTACAAGTCTAGTTACTGATCGGAACCGTGTAGAGGTGGGGGCAACCGAAGCAGAGTATAGTGCATCCTACAACTGCCATAGAGGATACAACTTCCCTATAAGAGAGTCAAAGTTACTCCCAATATTACCTGCTGTGATATG
This sequence comes from Dolomedes plantarius, assembly GCA_907164885.2. Classification (NCBI taxonomy): domain Eukaryota; kingdom Metazoa; phylum Arthropoda; class Arachnida; order Araneae; family Dolomedidae; genus Dolomedes; species Dolomedes plantarius. Next base: position 30,360,592 of record OU015500.1, read on the forward strand.
AAATTCATCACTTTTGAACATTAGTACTCTGGGAAGGAGTCACACTGACCCAACGCCGGAATTCGGCCAAAAATATTTGCGTGTCGGGATTCTGCATTTATGATGCTCGATTTCAGTCTCGATAAACGTCACTGAATGCTGTCGTGTTTACGCTGTGTATGGAAGCGTTAAATTTGTAGCTTGGAAAGTCCCTCTGTGGGGTACCTGTGCCACAGATGTCGCCCCAAAGAGTCTTAGTCTAAACTAAGGTTAACAGTACATATTCACCTGCGGAGATTTAACCCCGGAAGGCCTTGGTTGCTGAAGAACCTGTCTGGTACATTGGGGGCATAAGAAAGCGCGAATCTAATACATTTTGGAATTTGTATGGGGGACAAGTTAACCGTATCCCCCAATATGAAAGTAAGAAATATTTTATAGGCCATCTAAAATATTTAATGAAAAGGAGATTTATAGGAGAATCTTCTTACGACTACAATCAGATTTTTACGTCTGGTGCCAACAGCCGATCTTACCTACGATGTAAATGCGAATTATTAGAATCTAAGAAAATTTTGTTGTCTATTTCGAACGGTTGTAAAAAGTGTTTTGGAGTTTTACGCAAAATGTTTCCAATATAAAGACCGAGGTACTTTTTAGTAACAGCATTAATACTATGTACCAGTTAGTAAAATTCGCAAACCTTTAATACATTACTTCAAATATTTTTTTAAAGATAGGAATGATAAGAGGATGCTTATCTTTTCTCGGAATTTGAACAAAAAAGACCAAGACAGATTTTTCTTAGAAAATTTAAAAGGCATTCCTGTGAACAGCGTTTTTTGAAAATTTTTAGAGCCGGTCTGCGATGTTTGAGCAAAAGGTACAGACTATACATTTTAGAAGGATTTTTTAATACTGTTGAAACCTAGATTTAGGTTTCATCTATGGTATTAACCCCTTGACATACAAAGAAGTCTCTGATACGTTATTTGTTTACTATGTTATTCTAAACTTTGACGTCTCAGACAGGAATTTTACGCCTAATGAAGTAATTTTTAGTGCGTCTGTGAATTATATTTAGAATGAAAAATTTCTAGTTTTTATTAAGCTTTCATAAATGGTGAGATATACTGAATAATATTTTTTGAACGTATCGAATTTCATTTCATTTTTATTTCAAAAGGGTTAATGCTTCATTGATCACTATTATCATGGCTTTCAAAGCTTTATGAGATGGTTCAAACAGTTTTTAAGTGATTCGTTGCGTTTTCATGGACACATTTATTAGATCTCATTTAAAACATTTGTACTATATCGCTATCATAACATATGTGGGGGCATTTATCAACCATTTCCAACTATTTATAAAGATAACAATCATGAGAATCGTCACTTTTTCAAGAAAAATGTTCAACAGTATGACTGTCATGTCTTTCGTCATAGTCTGCCTTGTGATGGGGTATTCGAAAATGTTTGCGCAGTAAAATGACGTCGCGATTTTTTTCTCGGGGGAGGGTGGATTGATATCTACCAATAAAAGCTGTTTTCAGATAAAAAATATAATTCTGATTGGAATGACGATTTAATTCTATTCACACAATTTTTGCATGTCTCAAAACTAGATTCACCTATAATATCAATATTCTATGCCTATAAATAAAAAATTTCAGAGATTTTATGGGTCGTTTAGAATTCTGAATGCCAAAAGTTCTCTGTATTATATCGGAAAGGTTTTAAATTTTAGTCGTTAGATCTTATGTACATCTTTAATGATGTACCCCCAAGAAAATGCTGCTAGCTTTAGTTGACTGCTACAAAGAATTTATAAAAATTACTTCGATTTTAATAGGAATTTTTAATAGTATTGGGGAAAAAGTTTAGCTGTCTCGTGGTATTCTAACGTTATATAATTTTTCAAAGTACATACAAGTAAGTATATATGTATGTACTAGCTGAAAACCCGTACTTCGCTACGGAGTACATTAAAATTAAATGCAACGGTCAATGTATGCAATTAATGCCAATATATATATATATATATATATATATATATATATATATATTGATAATAAATACGACGATCAATACATACAATTGATGTAAAAAAAAATATATATATATATTTATAAAAAAGTCGTAAGGGATATTTCTATAGACAAAATAATGTAGAAGAAAATGTTTAAATTGAATGTAATAGGACATACTAAAGAATACAGTGCAGTTAATATAGTACAGTTTGAGAAACATAATATCTTTTATTGTATTTTAATATTTTTTTTGGTAATGTCCAATCGTCTGCCGCATTAGCAAGGAAAAAATGTATTTTTTTTGTCTATTTCGTTGTTATGCACGTGACGATAAATTTATTTAAAGTACCAGGAAAAGAAATCACGTGATCAGCATTTAATAAATTAAATTCTAAAAATTAATCTTTAAAAATTCACCAAAAAATCAGAAAATAGAGGTAAAGATTCGAAAAAGATTTCATTTTAAAGGAATTTTTATGACCTTTCTCGTGATATAAATTTTATAACTCTCAAATTATTATTTTAAATGCAAACTTAAAAAAAGTTACTATAACAGCTTAAAAATTTTATTTTAAAAAATCTAAGAATTTTTAAAAAATCTTTCTTAGTGCACCCCTACACTATAAGAAGAATCGCCATGCAAATTTTCAGCCCTTCAGGTCCAGCGGTTTGGTCTGTGCGTTGTATATCAGTAAGTCAGTCAGTTACGGAACTGTTATATATATATATATACTAGCTGAAAACCCGCACTTCGCTACGGAGTACATTCAAATTAAATACAACGGTCAATGTATGCAATTAATGCCAAAAAATATAAATATATATATATATTTATTTATAATAAATACGACGATCAATGTATACAATTGATGTAAAAAATAAACATATTTATAAAAAAATCGTAAGGGATATGTTATTAGACAAAATAATGTCCAATCGTCTGCCGCATTAGCAAGAAAAAAATATTTTTTTTTGTCTATTTAGTTTTTATGCACGTGACGATAAATTTATTTAAAGTACCAGAAAAAGAAATCACGTGATCAGCATTTAATAAATTAAATTCTAAAAAATTAATCTTTAAAAATTCACCAAAAATCATAAAAGGGAGGTAAAGATTCGAAAAAGATCTCATTTTGAAGGAATTTTTATGATCTTTCTCGTGATATAAATTTTATAACCCTGAAACTATTATTTTAAATGCAAACTTTAAAAAAGTTACAAAAACAGCTTAAAAATTTAATTTAAAAAAATCTAAGAAGAATTTTTCAAAAATCTTTCTTAGTGCACCCCTACTCTATAAGAAGAATCGCCATGCAAAATTTCAGCCCTTTAGGTCCAGCGGTTTGGTCTGTGTGTTGTATGTCAGTCAGTCAGTGAATGAATGAATGAATGAATGAATGAATGAGTCAGTTACGGAACTGTTTTATATATATAGACTAGCTGAAAACCCGCACTTCGCTACGGAGTACATTCAAAGTAAAAACATCGGTGAATGTATGCAATTAATGCCAATATATATATAATAAATACGACGATCAATGTATATAATTGATGTAAAATATATATATATTTATAAAAAAATCGTAAGGGATATTTTTATAGACAAAATAATGTAGAAGAAGATATTCAAATTAAATCTAATATAAAGAATACTAAAGAATATAGTACAGTTAATATAGTACAGTTTCTAGAACATTTCTTTTACTGTATTTTAATATTTTTTTGGATAATGTCCAATCGTCTGCCGCATTAGCAAGAAAAAAAAATTATTTTTTGTCTATTTAGTTTTTATGCACGTGACGATAAATTTATTTAAAGTACCAGAAAAAGAAGTCACGTGATCAGCATTTAATAAATTAAATTCTAAAAATTAATCTTTAAAAATTCACCAAAAATCAGGAAATGAAGGTAAAGATTCGAAAAAGATTTCATTTTAAAGGAATTTTTATGATCTTTCTCGTGATATAAATTTTATAACCCTCAAATTATTATTTTAAATGCAAACTTAAAAAAAGTAAAAAAAACAGCTTAAAAATTTAATTTAAAAAAATCTAAGAAGAATTTTTCAAAAATCTCTCTTAGTGCACCCCTACACTATAAGAAGAATCGCCATGCAAAATTTCAGCCCTTTAGGTCCAGCGGTTTGGTCTGTGCGTTGTATGTCAGTCAGTCAGTGAATGAATGAATGAATGAATGAATGAATGAGTCAGTTACGGAACTGTTTTATATATATAGATGAATGATTTTTTGTTGTTGGAGACGTGTTTTAGTTCCTTTGAATTTACATCAATATTCTTGTTTGTATCCCTTATGCGTTTGATTGTGCATTAAAGAACTAAACTGAAACCAGAACCGCAGACGAAAAACAAATTCAAGGACCAGCAAATAAATTGAAGGAACGCAACCGTTGCGTTTCTTAAATGTCAGTGATGCGTTGTATGTCAGTGAGGCAGTCAGTTACGGAATTGTTTTATATATATAGATGTATAAATTTTTAAGTGTATACTTAGTATACATTTAAAATCTGTAAAAGGGATTTAATAAAGCTTCTTCTTCCCGAGGAATTACTTTTTTCCTCCAATGTCCCACCGCCAAGCTAGCCTCTTGGCAACCCTGTTCGGCGGAGAACGAGAGAAGAAGGATTTGGTGCGAAACAGCGGGACTAACGTTTTCCCTTTCTTTTGGCAGGTACCAACCTCACATCCGGGTAAGAACGGGCACCTGCACACTCGAAACGCCGAAATTTTTCTGCTTGCTTTTGTTTCTCATTTTTATTCCGGAGACGGCAAGAGTTTGACAGTTTTCTTGTGTTTTCGATTATTTATGCGGATGTTTTTCAGACGCCGTTCTCCTGCAGTCGTGCGGCAGAACTGCGTGAGCTTCAAAATCTTGACAATGCTTGTAAGAGGTGTTGGAGTTCTTCTCTCCCTTCGCTTATATTTTTCCTCCCTTTTCGGAGATATTTATTGATTAGCAACGAGGCATTTCATGCCGGCGATACATTTTTTTCCCCTTTCTCTCTCTCTCTCTTCCTTTTACTTTCTCACATATGTTTCTGTGCTGACTTAACGTACGAGAATTCTAGTGATCGTCAAAGAGATTTCAACTTCTGCATTCGTCAAGGCTTTTACGGCTAAGATAGTTCGCGAGATTTAAGAGTATTATGTTTTGAAAAAAAAGTCCGATTCTGAAAAGCTATGTGCATTTTTAGGAGAAATTCCGTTATTTCTACTAGTTTGTTTACAGCTTTGCATCAGTCTATGCTTGTTAATAATAATGGAAGCAGAAACAAAAATCCACGAAAACAGAATGACCCATTTGCATAGGTAGTTTAATTTCATACTCACAGCTGAGGTAAAAATAAAGGGAACTTGAGTTTAGTGTTTAGAAAATGGTGAGAAAAAAAATCACAAGCTCCCTAATATACTAAATGTTGGAAATTTTAAGGCACGATTGGTTTAACTAGTAAGGACTATCACTATGAAATACAATGCGGTAGGAGATCTGCGAGGCTTAGTAGTACACAAATCATAATGATATGATGAAGTAATATACAAGGTGCGGCCATTAATTTCCAGGACTGATCTAGTAATTCAATAAAATATTAAATGGGTATGTATTTCATGTAATATGTTTTGAAGTAACTCCCTGCCGTAATGCACTTCTGTGCTCGGCGGTATAACTTTCGGAAACAACTTTTAAAGTCCTCTTTCAGAATGCTCTTTAATGTGGACGTCACAGATTTCTTGATGGCTTCGACATCCTCAAATCTTGTTCCCTTCAACAAAATGGCCCATCATGAAGTCGTGGAGATGCAGCATCTTCCATACTCTCCGAATTTAGCACCGACAGATTTTTTCTTGTTTTCAAAACTGAAAGATTTGCTGAAGGGAACAAGATTTGAGGACGTCGAAGCCATCAAGACGACGCCAACGGTGACGTCCATATTAAAGATCATTCCGGAAGAGGACTTTAAAAGTTGTTTCCGAAACTTATACAGCCGAGCACAGAAGTGCATTACGGCAGGTGGGAGTTACTTCGAAACATATTAAAGGGGTATGTATTTCATGTAATATTATTTGGAGTTATTAGATCAGTCCCGGAAATTAATGGCCATACCTTGTATTCAATTCATGCGTCAGAATCATTTCCAAACGCAAGAGTCATCGATTAAGTTGATATCAATATTTTATTTGTCTGTTCAGCATCTCCACACATGGCTCGATTTTATTGACATCCATTGACAGACGGCACATGGCAACTGTTTGACTTAACAATCGTGCTCAAGAAACAGCGGAAGATTGTGCCATTTTGGCCAGACCCATTATCCTATTACGGCCAAAAATAAGCACTAGGAAAAGTTTTTATATCATGGGATGCCCGTAGCCCTGTTGAATATTCAAAACGATCTTAGCTTTCAAACGATCTTATTCAACGATCAAATTCAAACGATCTTAGAGGCAACCGACACCATTGCAGATCCACTGCCATGTTTTAAAGTGCAACCATTGACAGAGGTACGCTCCTGTACCACTTCTCCTCATACAAACAGGGGATATAGGTGGAGAAAGTGCAAAGGGCGGTATACCGGACTGAATGGAAAATTGCTAGTGATGGGAAATTCTGATTTGGACGCTTTCTGGGGCATTTGATACATATATGAACATGTCTGGCTTTGATAACAGGTTTTCGCGTACAACACAACAATATTATATGTGATGACTTCGACAACCGTATATATGAAGTTTTTGACGAGATGCACAGATTTTGAAGAAACGTCGGTTAGTCATATGATGCATGCTGTTTTTTCTAGGTCTGTGGATTTTCGATTTATCCGAGAGATTCGTGTCATGACTCCCCAGTCCCTATCAGTCATTCATTCCTTCCGTCCATTATTTTTACGTTCGAATGTGCCACTATTTTTTATTTCCCAATTAATCCTGACGATAGATATCATTTCTCTTATCATTACAGCAAGGATCTACCAAAGAATATAGACATAGGCCTCTATTAACCGTGGTTTCACTGCGGTTAGCAGAAACCACGGTTCGACACCTTTGTTCGATAATCATGACCTTTTGCAACGCACTGACATCCGATTTTTCCCTTCTCAATTCATTCAAAGATTTATTTGATAAACCTCGCATATCATTTTTTAATTTTTCAAGATTTAGCCCTTTTTTAGAGAAAAGGGCAATCCATAGGACAAAACTTGTCAATTTATTAATCATAAAGTATGAATCTCCTACGTTTGAAAAGAAACCCCTCAGGTTTCTTTTCAAACACAGCTTTGTCACGAGTGTAACACATCCCCATATCCATACATAAGGGGCTAAAAATATGCCATTAAAACTTATAGCTATTTAAATATTCCAATTTCATGGACACCCGCTAACGCTTTATTGATGTCGCGAACGTTAATGTTATAACGCACTTCTAGGCGAGTCCTCTAATGATGACCGTCCCCTGCACAAAGCGAATACATTAGTCTCTCCGTGATACTCGTTTAAACACCATCGTCACACTTGACCGCAAAGGGCATGCAACAATGTTTACAGAACACTTGATAATTATTCGCGAAATCATCAACCTAGTACTTTCTTTCCACCGCGGCATTCGTGACCGGTCCACGAGGAGCGTTTTATGCCAGGAATATATTTTTTTCCCTTTTATTTGCGTGTGTCGCTTGTTTGAAAGAGCGACTCCCGTAATATACAGGACCCGCGCTTCAAATGACCATCGAGTTTGCACGCGATATTAAAGTCTTGTTATTTATTTTATTTTGTTTTTTTCAGGGAGAGAGTGTGGTCTGGTTATTTATATCGGACTGAGAAACGCAACTAGCTCGTGTCAAAAGATCTTTCCGATGGGGAAGGGGGGGGGGGATTGAGAGAAAATTACACTGTTTTGTGGTCGTGTGGTCCCATATACAATTTAAATTAGATATGGGAGGCACCACACGGAAGATTTAACTTCGTTTCATCAGTCAATAAGCTCTCCTTTAGGTTTCAAGCATCAATTTCGAAGCTAAACGATCAAAATTGTATCACTGGGCGCAAAAGTCTGGGTCACAGTAGCTGTTATTACATTTTGATAAATTAAATGTGAAATTTTTTCCTTTATTATATGGCTAATAAGGAATAAATTAAAGGAATCATTTATAAGCTTAGAAGATCTGGAACACAAAATTTCATTTTTTTTTTTCAATTTACATGCGCATCCGACGATGGTAGTTTGACTTCAAATATGACATCATATAAAAAAAAAAATTATGTATACAAAAATTACAGTGGGAAACTGATTTAAAAAATCAAAATTCACATTTTAAAACATGTTTAGGTTTTTATGCATCTGTCGAACCAATAGCTCTGTTCGCATAATTTTTTTTTCAGTATTGTGCGCGGGAAAGGTTCTAAAATACTTTGCCCCCAGGGTTTATTAAAATCAACCTAGAGTTTTATAAATTTCTCGATAGAAAAACAGAAATATAACGCAAATCAGACATTATCATATGTGCAGCTTTTCGCTACTTTCATAAAATAGCAGTATATATGTCATCCTGAAAAGAACCTATACAGCACCGCAATTGACGTGCGAAGGGCTTAATTCAAGCAGTAATAACGATTAAGTTAGTTTGAACCGTAGGTTAGATTTAAGAATAGGAGACAAAAACATGACAAAAGCTTACAATATATCATACTCGAATCTCATTCCAATAAATACCTAACATTAGTTCAAATCTCTCTCCCCAACCATTTATTTCCATAAATTAATTCCCTATTTTACGTGCCCCGACTACCATTAGTGAACACGGCGGAGAATTTGCAGCGACGAGCATCGAACCAGGGACGTTCAGATCACTAGCCCGCTGCTCTTGCCAACTGGGTCACCACGCCCCACGTGGTTAGAGTTTCTGTCTTGACAGGAATACTCCATAGTAATGCCTCCTCTTTTGAAATTAATTGCAATTGGCCGTTATACAAAAGAATAATAAATTTAGAGAGAAAAACTGGAGCATCGCCGAGAAAACAAATCAATAAAATAAAATGTGAATAAGCATGATGTCTTAACTAAGAATAGGAAGGGGAATATGCGAGACAGGGGTATTCAAAATAATTTCCATCAACAGGGTAGTTTAATGGCAAAAGTCCCTCGGTAGATCGGATGGTCAAGTTCAAAACCCTGACCTCCCCCCCCCCAAAAAAAAAAAAAATAATATATATATATATATATATATATATATATATATATATATATATATATATACGGTTTACCGATACCCGACTGACCGACTGACGAACACATTATCAGCATAGTTCTCAGTAGTAATGGACACAAGTTTTTGCAAAGTTTTGCACTCTTTAATCACCCTCGTATACCTCAGTGCTACAAGCTGCAGGAAGTTGAAAAATTATATAGATATATTTCCAATTGATAAAGTATAATAAAAAAATACTTTATATTGAAACTTTACAAACCTTAACTGAAAATCACATGATGTCGATATTATCAATACTGTGGTGGTTCATGAATAGTTTGTCATACTGAACTTCACGTTTACCAGTTTCTTTTTCTTACACTATATTTAGTTTTCATGTTATGGAATCTGACTTGTAAAACATATATGCTCTGTTATAAAATATTTCACTTTAAATAATCAAATTTCGCATGCCTGTTAACGCAATAAAAACCATGAACTCTAAATTAGAAATCGAACTTTATTCAAACAATGCCCAATACTTCCATTCGTTTATTTTCGCGAATAAAAGTTATAATATATAAATAACCATTATTTTCTCCATAACATTTTCGAAGCACTTAAAAAAAAGAGAAGAAAATCATTCCCCAAACGGAAAAGCAGAATCAACAAGAGACAAATACGAGAGTACTAACATAAAACCCAAACATGCATGAAATTTCTTTTCTCTTGCATTCCAGCTATTCATCATATGTTCCATCTCCTTTAGAGACAGAGAGAGAGACGAACGCTCTGCTGCGGAAAGCAACCATTGCTCAATACAATGATAAAACATGTTGCTCATAAGTCGTGATTTGCTTTCATAATGAACCATGCGTTTTATTCATGGGCCCCAAAAAACACTGTTCGTAAAAAAAAAGAAAAGAGAAAAAGACTCCGAGAAATATAAACCTACAAATGACTTCCATAAATCACGCACAACAATCTGCCTGTCAGATTTTATAGTTTAAAGTATAATTCAACAAAACGCATACGAGAAGTTCAAAAAATGCAGATAAATGCATATTTTTTTTATCGCTGAATGTTGGGGGAGGAAAACAAATGTTCAGATCAGGCTTCAACACAACTTACAAGCTTTGGAAATGAGTACTCTAAAAAGAGCTCCCGTAGAGCATTGAGGCGTGGTGTATGATGCGCTACTACACCCCTATCCCACCTCTACCCCCGTCTGCCGCATTTAGAAGGAAATGGAGTTTTTCTGCTCAAAGTGTTTTATCTTGATCTCAGGATAAGAGGAAATTTTTTGAGGGACTTAATTGACGAATGCCAACAGCTATTTTTCAGTAAATCATCAAGCGAATCGAACGGGCCGAATCAACACCTCAGGGCTGTTCGCTCAATAAATCTCTCAATTGTCAATACTTATTTTCTTCAAACAATGAAGGAAACATAAAATTACTAAGTTCAACCATAATTGCTGTTTATCTGAAATGAGATCCAAACATTCTCATTAGACCATAAAAGTAAAGTAATTTAGCAACACATACCAACATTGAATTAAGCATTTGAAAACTTGACTTGAAAACGTAAAAAAGTAGCATTCTGTAGAATAAACTTCCTTCGTCATCCACGAGTAAGCTCATTGAATATAACAGGAGTCTTCCAACTTGCGGTTATAGTTAATGGCTTATTTCTGGATTATTAATGATGCGATACGATGCACTGGTACAATAGTTAATTTATGTTTTATATATATATATATATATATATATATATATATATATATATATATACTCTCTTAGACCAAAAAAAAAAAGACTCACCTAGACGGAGTTATCCGAATGGGACGAAAATTAGTAGATGTGATGTACATGTACAGAAAACAAATTGTTACAATTTTAAAAAAATTGGATGATTTATTCAAGAGAAAGAGCTTTAAAAAAGGAAAAAGTCAATAACGCGTTGGTCCACCTCTGGCCTATATGCAGGCTTATTATTCGGCTTGCCTATATGCAGGCTTATTATTCGGCTTGCTTATTATTTCGGCAGGCCTATATTCGGCTTGGCATTGATTGATACAGGTGGCGGATGTCCTCGTGCGGGATATCGTGCCAAATTCTGTCCAATCGGCGCGTTTGATCGTCAAAATCCCCAGCTGATTGGAGGGCCCTACCCATAATGCTTCAAACGTGCTCAATGAGTGAGAGATCTGGCGATCTTGCTGGACAAGGTAGCCTTGGGCAAGCACGAAGACAAGCAGTAGAAACTGTCCCCGCATTATTTTACTGAAATGTAAGCCCAGGATGGTGAGATATGAAGGGCAACACAACGGGGCGTAGAATATTGTCGAAGTACCGCTATGCTGTAAGGGTGCCGCGGATGACAACCAAATTGGGTCCTGCTATGAAATGAAATGACACCCCAGACCATTAAGTCTGATTGTCGACCCGTATGGCGGAAGACAGTCAGGTTGGTATCCCACCGCTGTTCGGGGTGTCTCCAGACACGTATTCGCTGGTTATCGGGGCTCCGTTTGAAGCGGGACTCATCACTGAACATAATTCTACACCAGTCAGTGATATTCCAGGTCAAATGTGCCCGACACAGCTGCAAACGGGCTTGTCGGTGTACAGAGGTCAATGGTAGTCGGCGCAATCAGCGCCGTGAGCTCAGCCCCTTTTCACTGCAGCCTATAAATGGTCCTTGCGGTCACTGAAGCATCAGTTGCACGTACGATCGATGATAATGATGAATCTGGGGCTGTGAGTGCCCCTCTGACGAATGCTCGGTCCTCACTTTTTGTCGTTTCTGTAGGCCGACCGCTTCCTTCTTGACGCTGTGTTTAGCCCAGTCAAAATAGGTTTTATTCCTAAAAAATAAAGGAAAGTTTTGAAAATTGGTGGAGATATTTGTTTGGACATACGGTTAAACATACTAAAAGTCCCCACCGATCAGACTTGAGCTTTCGCCGCCATCTTGGAAAATGTGTACACTTTTTTTTTTTTTTTTTTTGCAAATAACTTGAAAAATATTGAATTTATGTAAAAAATTTGAACACAAAAATTGAAGAGCATTAAATTGTGATCAAAAGCATTATTTACATTTTTTTTATAAGTCGAAAACGAACAAAGATAATTGACTTTGAACGGAGCGAACCATCACACCTAGGACGCGAATGCGCGAGTCATCCCCATCGCGATGGGGGGATGACCCGCGCATGTGCACCAGAAGTCTTGTATACTCACGTTTGTCAAACCTCTGCATATCAGAGCTCAAAAGAAAGTTGCGACAACATCCAATCCATTGTTATCAGGTTGTATTGTGAGGCTCGGTGGTTTCTGTATTTTTTTGTAATAATTCTTTGGGTACATAATGGCTGGAGGTGGGCTAAAATAAATGCTAACTTTGATGCACGTAACTACGGCAGTAGAAAAAATGTTGCCTGTCCATGCATACGCTAGAAAAATCCTAGCTTATTTATTTATCCAAACATCTTTAGCAAAAATAATTTTTGGCGCCATGGACATATCCGATTTCAAAAGAAATAATCTCCATGAGTTGTTTAGAGATTTTGAAGGCTTTTTTGTGTTTTTGCAAATAACTTGGGAAATATTAACTTTATGTTAAAAAAAAGTTTAGTATGAAAATTAAAGAAAATTAAATTGTGTACAAAAAATATTAAATACATTTTGTCGTAACCCTAACACGTACCAAAATATTGACTATTATATGCGCGTTGATTATGGAGGTAGCGTCCAAGTCTCGTTGCAGGCGCTTTCCTTTGAATTATCTCCACTCCCTCATTGCGACCTTCTTTAAACACAAGAAAATAGACTTTAATGTGTTTTGGTATGTAGATAATTGATCATTATTAATTTTATAAACGAATGTAATAAACTTGGATGTATTCATTACGGTATTTCCATTGTGTATAATTTTTTAAGCTTACCTACTTTATAGATGACGTGCTTTTTTCGGTACGGGATTGTTCGAGTCGTCAGTCTTGAAAAAATCGTCTATGGGTCAGCTAGCATCACCTCATTCATCAATTCCTTTTATTGGATCGTCATGATCTACAGGGCAATAACAACTTCAATTCTTAACTGCAATGGGGTATGTCGTTGTGACATACCTCATTGCAGTTATTGCAGACCGTTGTGCAGTTGATGCCTGCTTTCCTACACACGCATCTTTCTCCCCAGTCAGTCTTACAGTTGCGAAACACTATGCTTAAAACTGAATCGGGAGCCACTGTATCCATAGTTGAGATGGGCACGAGGGTTTTCTCCTGACGTTTCCAGCCCCACACTTCAGGTTTCAACTCATTCCCAAACCACTTCTGCACTTGGTAATACAACCGGAAGGAATGTAGCCTGGCTTCCTTTTCAGTTGAGGGAACAAACGAAATATATGGTTTTATTTTAGTGCCAAAGTTTACGAATCATTTGTACCTAAACTTATTTAGGGACTGTTCTCTGGAATGTGCTCCATACCAGATCAGAAAAAAGCATTCTCCTGCTTGAGCAACATTATTGTGCGATGAGTTGCATTTATTAACTACTGTCACGCTCTGTTCTATATCTTTACTTTCGAACATTTTTACACAAAGTTTCTTTCCTTTGTTGAATGCTGCAGAAGTAGTATCGCATCCACTGAACGCATGGAGAAAAAGGATACTTTGGTATGTCCCGATGATTGTATTTTATTTGATGAATGTATTTTTTTCTTTGCTTTCCCTTTGCGTTATTTGTCAAGGAAAATGTCTTTTTTCTGTAGCAGTGAGAGCTGTTAATAGAACCAGGTCGTCAACATCTTCACCGATGATTACAATGATGTTGTTATCAGAACATGCTTCATTAATTGCAGTATTTACAATTAGAATGTCGGCGTCGTCATTACTTTGTTGGAATCGAATCCCATTGTTTTCCAGCTCAGCTGATAGAATGCTGATCAATTCGCTCTTGTTGTTTTCATTTGAAAGGAACTATTCTTGTTGAACAGTAACTTGCATGTTTTCATCAAAATTTATGTCTGCAGATTTTTTCACAATAGACCGTATATTTTGTTCAATTTTTTTTGTACTGTTAGTGCTGTTGGATTAGCCATTATAAACGACTATACAGCTGGTACCATAATGCTTTTTTATATAGTTAACTTAATTTATGCAAGCAGCCGAAAATGTTAATTGTGTTCCCCATTTGACACGGTGTAGGAGAAAACCACTGTCCACAATGTTGATGCAGTTCAGGAGGTTAAGGTCTTTGTTTGGAACTTCAAAAACGCCGTACATGGGCAATGTCGTTGTCTCTCGCATACCAGCTTCCTTAAACAGAGCCAACGGAAAAGGAGATAACTCATATTCTAAATAAAATGCTATGTCTTCGTCGCTTTGATTAGCAATCGCTATCATCTGAAAAAGCAACAAAGGGGTTTACTACTATATTGAAACTGTTTACTTTCACCGTACAATTGACGGTGATCCAGCTTTCATAAAGTTTACCATTTCAAAGTACTGAACCCAGAGGGCTGCAGTGGGGCCATTCTCTTTCAACTGCTTCAAAGTCATCCTCATTTTAATCTCATATACGATGGCTCGTACATGAGTATGTCCGTTTATGGTATCTAGCGATAGTCGTTCAGTAGCAAAATCTCTAAACAACTCATGGAGATTATTGATTTTGAAATCGGATATACCCATGGCGTCAAAAATTAATTTTACTAAAGCTGTTTGGGTAGTTAAATTAGCTAGGATTTTTCTAGCGTATGCATAGCCAGGCAACATTTTTTTCTACTGACGTAGTTGCATACATCAAAGTATTTATTTTTACCCACCTCAGCCATTATGGGAGGTTGACCCGCGCATCCGAGTCCCAGGTGTGATAGTTCCCTCCTTTCAAAGTCAATTATCTTTGTTCGTGTTAGACTTATTAAAAATGTAAATGATGTTTTTGTTCACAATTTAATGCTCTTCAATTTTTGTATTCAAATTTTTTACATAAAATCAATATTTCTCATGTTACTTGCAAAAAACCAAAAGAGTGTACACATTTTCAAGCTGAAGTCTGATCGGTGGAGACTTTTAGTATGTTCATTAGCATTCCTAAAGAAACATCTCCACCAATTTTCAAAACTTTCATATTTTTTTAGCCATTCGTGAAAATTGGGTCTATTTTGACTGGGGTAGTTGGGCCAAGATTCCCCATTCCTGCCAACATCATCTAATAGTGGCATCGCTCCTATCCAAATGTTGAGCGGTTCGCCGATTAGACCAACTGGCTATTTTGAGGCCAACTACACGTCCTCTCTGAAATGCTGACATCTGAGCATATTGTTCGCGCACCTGTATGCGAGGCATAGTTACTGTCTATCTGATTACACGGAATGATATTCGCAAAGAATTTATGACCTGGAATCGAAATTTTTCCTCTTTAATATCCTGCGAGTTGCACTGTTAAGATGCGCTGCAGCGTCACATGTTCATTCATTGGCCGCCAAACTTTAAAATGTTGCAATTGTCGTCGAAACCTGTATGCATATCAATTTGTATCCAATTTGCATTACCCTTGTTGGTGCGTCATTTTTTTTGTTCTAAGAGTATATATATATATATATATATATATATATATATATATATATATATATATATATATATATATATATATACATATGGACTCTGGATCATTTATTAGATAAAATACTTTATCTCTTCATCAAATGCCGGGATTTCCCGTGATTCCTGAAAATAAAACTAAGATAATGATTTTTACTACAATATATATTATCATATTTCCCTCATATCTCTAATTCTATTTCTTAAAACAATTTTAATTGTTTAAAATTGCTGTAGTTTTTAAAGATAAAGAAAATTTCTTATTGGCAGCAATATGACATAAAATGAAAAATTATGCCAGGTAATTTTAACTGAATGTTGATATCTCATCTCGTTCTTTCATTTTTTTCCGAGTTAAGGAACATGCCATTGCAAAGTCTGGCAACTTTGATGACCAAAGTAGGCGAAAAAAAGAGCATCGGTTGTAATCTTCTATTCGTAGAAGCGGTGTCGCCAAGAAAAAGTTGGTATGTGTGTGACGTCATTATCCGAGCCAAAGAATGCACTGTGATTAGGTATGGTTGACCTATTACTTAAATGAGTTAGGATAATTAATTTTCCTCATACTTTTGTGAATACGGATATAATGCTTGAGATATCCTTTATTGCTATTTCCTCTATTGTGAGTTCAATTTTGGTTTATTAAAGACGTGTTTCAATGAGATAATGTGAATGGAATGTTTCCTCGAATAATTTCTGCTAGTCAAACGTAACAATATACATAAAATTTGGAAGAAAGCCTTTTAACAATATATCCTAAACCATATTATACTTCATATGTATATATATATAGAGAGAGAGGATGAGATTAAACCATTAACAAGGATTGCCCCAACTGGAAATGCAGTTGTTAAAATCTTACTTTAAGATATGGTAATTTTTTAACAGCATTTTTAACAACTACACGTTAGAGAATGCAGTTTCTTTGAACTAAAGATGGAAAGTTACGACAAACAAGCTTTTTAATTTTTTTTTTTAAATTTTTACCATCCCAGTTTGTTCCAAAGATTTCAGAAAGCGACATCCCTCACTGAAATTCTCATGTTTTTTTAAAGATCACGAACTCGGAGCTTAGAAATGTCCTTTAGAATGCAAAAAGCTTCGATAATAGGCATTTGCTAACATAATCAAATGTAAATCAGATTTTATCATTTAAATTCATCAAGTAATGCCTGATGACCCTAAAAACAAGGTAATCATATTAATCTTCCTGGACAGGCCTCTGCTAAGTTGCATGTTTTTACTAATCAAATAACATAAAATAGCCCTTACTGGAGGATTATGAATCTTCAAGAAATTATACAATATCACTATCCTTCCATATCCGGTCGGCAGAAAATTCGAAAATCCGAAAATAATTCCGAATCCAGTGCGAACAGGTTGTGGTCGGGACCGGATTAAGACACTGTAGGTCCCTGGACTACGGTCACTGTGAGGTTCCCAGTTAATATCGAACTGCGCATAAGTCGCTTGACAAATGTTCATTTTAATATACCTATGTCTTTATATTTTCTCCTTTTTATAGATACCGTGAGACGGTTACTTGTGACTGCAGGGGTAACTTTGTGACACATAGTAATTTTTTCGTATTTCGGATCTTGCGCCGCGCTCGTGATACCGGAAAGGCAAAGAACATCGCCAACAGCTTGTCCGACATACAGAGACACCTAGATGCCAGTTTCCAAAGCTTCTACGCCCCATTTGTCTTTGCTGACCAGTGTATTGTTCAAACCTGTTGTCAAGCTATTGACTCAAACTTCGAAAACGTTGTGTGCAGAAGGCTAACACCTTATACAACCAACTACCACAGGTAATTATTTTTATTGTCAATATGTTGCTTAGATTGTGGAGCAATATAACTTTTGCGTAGTGATATTTCCTAGAGAAATAAGAACATAACCTAAATATCGAAAGGTGACGGACTTACTTTGTGACACATTGGCACTGTCACAAAATAACCCACAAAGCCTACCCACCTCCTCCAGCCGCTCGATTTGTATTTTTCAGTCCTCTAAAATACCACTGGAGAGAAAGAAGTATTGACTATCTAGAAAAAAATTACCCGAAGGAGCAGAATGTGCCGAAAGATGAATTCCCTCATCTTCTCAAAGAACTTATGCCTGTCCTGGGCACCCGAGATCTCTTTGATGTCAAAGATATCGATAAAGCTATCCAATACCTGTAATAGGTATATATATAATTGTGTATCAAGCTTTTGATAAGTGTTTTACAGTCTAACTTTGTGTCAAGTAATTTTTCCTCTTTGATTTCAAGGCGAAAACACAGATGTCACAAAGTAGACCCACTCGGCGAGGCAACTTTGTGACACAAATTAAATTACCATTCGTAATTTCTCAATGGTAATTAAAGATCCGGGTTAGTGCAATACATTGCTAGGTAAGGATAGAATGCACCAATGTTTTGCAATTGTCCGTTTTGGCCTGCTTTTAAAACTAATCGGCTGGCACAGGGAAAAACTTAAAATCCGTCAAAAAGTAATGGTATATACACTGCTGGCCACTGTAAATGCAACACCCTGAAGGAAACATGCAAATAACATGAAATTTACAACATGCATTAGCGGAGGTGAGATATGCAAATGTTTAGAATTTCAGCGCATACGCACATCACGCGCGCCTGTGGCGCCACTTCAAAGCGCTATTTAAGGCTTAGAGATTTCGACGATTTCAAGTTCGGCAATTGTGTTTTTCTTGTGGTTTTTTCAAAAAAACGATCAATTATGCCTCGTCGAAAACAGCGATCATCTTACAGAGGAAGGATAAAACAACAGAGGAAGGATAGTGGCCTTCAACAGAGGAAGGATAGTGGCCTACCGAGATTGTGGATTATCTTTCAGGGAAATCGGTAGTCGTGTTGGACGAAACCAAACAACTGTAATGCGGATATGTGATCGTTGGATGCAGGAGGGTACGACGGACCGGCGTGTTCGATCGCATCCACCTCAGCGCACCACTTCACGTGATGACAGGCAAATTGTGCGCATAGCAGTGACGGATCGCTCAGTCACATCACGAACCATAGCACAGCACATGCAGTCTGTAACGCATCATCCAGTGTCTGCGCGTACCATTCGACGCCGTTTACAGCAGAGTGGTCTGTCCGCAAGACGTCCATTGCTTTGTCTACCCTTGACGCAGAACCACAGATGTCTCCGCCGCCAATGGTGCGATGACAGAAGGATGTGGACGGCAGAATGGAATGAAATTGTCTTTACTGACGAGTCACGCTTCTGTCTGTAACACCACGATGGTCGCATTCGAGTCTGGAGACACCGTGAAGAGAGGATGCTGAACAGCTGCGTTATGCACCGCCACACTGGTCCTGCACCGGGCATTATGGTATGGGGCGGTATTGGATATCACTCTCGCACACCTCTAGTACGCATTGCCAGTACTTTAAACAGCCAGCGCTACATCTCCGAGGTGTTGGAGCCAGTTGTCCTTCCTTACCTTCAGGGCTTGCCCACAGCCATATTTCAACAGGATAATGCGCGACCACACGTGGCACGCATTGTCCAACGGTTCTTCGTCAATCGCCAGATTGAATTGCTTCCCTGGCCGCCTCGCTCTCCGGATCTTTCACCGATAGAAAACACGTGGTCCATGGTTGCTCGACGATTGACCCAGATTCCATCCCCAGCTGCCACAGCAGATCAACTTTGGCAACGTGTGGAAGCTGCTTGGTCTGCTGTACCCCAAGAACTCATCCAAAGTCTCTTTGAATCAATACCGAGGCGTGTGGCAGCGGTGATCTCCAACAATGGCGGCTACTCTGGCTACTGATTTTGGCAGGAACCACACTTCACACAAGTCTATAAATTTAATCATTTGATACTTGGACAACATGTTATCTAGAAAATAAATTTTGTTGTGATATCTCTTGTCTTTCTTGGTGTTACAATTTGGGTGGCCAGCAGTGTAGTTATGTGCAATGTGGCCATGTCATCTGTTGTTGCTTTTGCTGTTATTGTTACTTGTTTACTCCTTCCATTGATACTTCTCTGGTCACCGAAGAGTCGAGTACCCCCTGGCGTCAAGCATCACTCTGCATTTTCAAAAAGCAGAAAAGAAGTTAATGATAAAATAAAATTTATTCTTTCGAAGGTTGACAATTAAAATTTAAACATTTGCTTTGCCTAATTTCTTGGAAACAAATTTTACTAAAACATGAGTAAATTGGAAGTATGCATTCTTGAAATATTTCATCTTGGAGAAACTCTTTTTGCGTTAGTTATCAGCAAGCACATATGCATCCGCTGAGCAATTTCAACATTAGAAAGTAAAGAAGCTAATCCATTGTTTGCTTCAAGGGTCTAGATATTAGAAGCCTTTAGAGATTCCTGTGTTTTTGCCGAAATACATTTTCGGCTTTTCCTCTTTCTTCTCGAGATGCCCCCAGATGGTCAAGGCCCTTGGGCTGTAGTCTCTAAAGCCCCTTCCTTAATCTGGCCTTGATTGTGGTTATACGTGATTAACTTGGAAGTATCGATGATAATGTACTTTCATTGTGTCCGTTATCATGTGATATTCCAAAATCGTTTTAGTTTATGAAATATATTTTAGTTTACAAGTAGTATTGATTTACCTTAGGTCTTTCCAAACGCAAAATTTAGACGATATTAAAATTTAAATTTACAGTAGTTTTACTACTGTTATCATGGATTTTTAAACAGAGAAATTTTTTTTTAGTGTTTTAACACTTTCTGTCTCTGCTTTTTATTTATCAATTCTAACGCAAAATGCAAGTGCATCTCATTCCCGCGCATAGCTGATTAGTTCAAAAGACAATTTAGGGTCCCCTTTGTTACCATAAAACTGTTTTTGACTTCTTATTATCAATGCTTAGATTATTTAGCTGAAAAAAAAGTAAATTGATTTCAACGTTATTTATTTTAACCACTAGAGCATACCGAATGCCCGATTTAGTATCTCTTGGTAGCTGAGGATCTTTTCCATACATAATGTTTCAAAATCAAACCCTTTCCCTTCAGGCATTAAATGCCACAGTAAATAAACCTCCATTCCGGCTGCAACAAAGTCCCTAAAATGGGCACTCGTCGAAATGTAACACAGAACCAACAATAAAACCGGCATGTACTCGGATGTACATCAGCGACAAGAGTGTAATTGAAAACGAGCGAAGGAGGTCAGTTCAGTCGTAAGCCACAGAGAAACGAAAACTTCGCAGGTGCTGTTTCGATTATGGCGTACGCTTCCCAATAAAAGGTGAACAGCCAACGGTTTGTCAACATTGCAAAAATGAAGTTTCGCGTGTTGTCTTCCCCCTAAATCGATTTCGATAAAGCAAATAAAAGTTATGCTCGACGCCTATTACTGCGATACTGTTTGCCCAGGTTGCGTACATTAAGCAAATAAAAGACTTCATTTGGAGTATCGGTTTATATGATTTTGCCAATGAATTCCTTTTGACGGGTGGTGTGTTTTCCCTTCGCTTTTAACCTCTAGGATCACATGCGAGTTGGAATCCATCGCGTTGTTCACATCGCGTTCATAAAAACCAATTATTGACAATTGATCAAACAATACGAGGGAAATACTCCCGTTAGGAAAAGAACGCCTGATATCATAAAAACTAAAATTTCATATATAATGTGCTTGCATTGTATTTTAATATGTAGAGCAACGTGTTGATGCCAAAACTGAAATATTATTGGGAACTTATGATGAAAACATTTCTTGTATATATTTTTCGTTGTGCTTCCTAATAAATGTAGAGGTCAAAAGAATTTTTGTTTAAAAAAACTATTGACTGGTGATCCCAGTTCTTGAAACTGGTTACCTCAATTCAATGCAAATTTTTTAGATTTGTTACTTAGATAATTAAATGTATTCTTTGTTGATCTTTAGAGATTTAAGATCTTTAGAGATCTTAAAACTTTACTATCACACGATTGCCATCAGCTTCGATAAATCCTTTTTAAAGTTCTATAATTTAAAATATAGAGTCGTTACCAGGTATTAAATGGCTTGAAAGAAAAAAAATAATTTTCGGTTCAAGCAATTTTCTGCTTTTAAATAAGTACCAATAAAAAAACGTAAAGAACTTTAGTTATGTATAGGCTATTTATAGATCGTTCAATATTTAAAATTTAATGTATTTTGTCAATATGAATGCTGAATTCACCTAATTAGAAAGTTGGTCAGAAAATTGAAACTGTAATTTATTCATAATTTACTTCTAACCCTGCATTATGACAATGAGCAGAAAAATGAATATAGTAAATAAGTTCTTTTCCCTAATTGATGAACAAAGTTTTGATATCAGTTTTTAAAACTTTAAAAATAATGTGTGGTACAAATAATGTGTGCATTAGATACTTCAATCTAGAGAAGAGGACAATATTTTAAGCAAGTAGTGAGCAAAGAAGGTCATTCTATATTTTTTTCACATTGTATATAATCTAAAAATATTTTAATGAATTTGTAAAGAATAGTACTCTAAAAATGAGAATTCCTCACATTATTCTGAATGTTCAGTTTGTAAAGTACCAACTTCTAGAGTTGAGAACTCGGATTCCAATCCCAGCCTCTGCAGATGGTTGGTATAGTGGCGTCCGGCCGCTATTAATAACAATACCTGGGATGTATAGGATAAATCAGGAACATACTGCTTATTTAAAATAAGAAAGGCCCCGAGTTTGCCCGTAATAAATATAGTCCTTCGTCAGGACGGGAAGCGTTATGTGTGATTGTCTGTATGGACAATTCAAGCACGTTGTTGTGTTGTGTTGTGGCATGCCCTTCTGGCCGTAACATGCCAGACCAGGTCTCGACTGCGGGTAGAGGAATGGGGCTTCAGTTTACAATGGCACCCCAAGGCTTGGAGTCCGACTTTAGCCAGGTACCACCTCAATTTTTGACCGAGCAACTATAGGATGCGACATATGGAGGGCTCTTACCTTCTCCCGCCGACTGACATCGTGGAACAACTTTTCGGTCTACTGATTTAACGTGTCCTTGTGCAGCCTAGACACGAAGGTATTTAATGGCGGTCGTCGTGATTCAAACTTAACAATCCCCAGTCCGAAGCTCAACGGAATACCACTAGATCTCCTCCGGCCCATTCGGGAACGTGAAGATCATCAAACTCTGTGAGATAAACATAGGAAAATACAGTAGATGAAACGGTAGAATTTTCCAGAGAGAGTTTCAGGGAGTTGGGGGCAGATGCGGCGACATTTGTAACGCCTGTCAGGTGGATAGGGGAGTGAAATTATTCGCTTGAACCCTCATAAAGGAGCACGCTCGAATACGAAACTAAGCAATAAATCTATATAGGATGAAGAGAAGGGAAAGTAGAATCTGGGAGATGGAATTATGAAGAGGGATACTTTTTTTTCTTATAATTAAGAAGTGATTCCATGAAAAATCACCTAACTTCTATATAATCGTGTAGGCAACTATCGTGTAGGCAACTTTTTAAAATTTGACTGTAGCATTAGAACAAAATAAAGATTCATTATGTGCCATAGTTGTGAAAGCTTTGATTATTCTATTTTAGACCCTTTTAACGTATCTCTCATTCTGTCCGATTGCGTAAATTTCGTTCTACGTTGGTACACACAGTATAAAAAGTTGGTCGGTGAACCTATTTATATCCGAGTTCAATCCACTGCATTGAGGAACTAGCATTCGTGAGTCGTACAAACTCATGTAGGAAAGGTGGTTCTGCAACCCAGATCCCAAATTATACAAAATTTTTCATGAACTTAGATGTAAAAGATTCTCTTTTAAATGAAAACATTTCTAGATAAAAAAAAATAATTTCTATGTTGAGAACAATTGTCATTAGGTAAAAATTAATTATAATAAAAAATTCTTTTCTTTTATTCAAAATCAGTCTCGTCTAAAACTTTAGACATTGTATTCCAAGAATTAAATTCCTTCCTTATAAAAAATAATAGATACAATTTTAAGTACATCCAAAAATTTTCATTCCAAATACTAGATTCCAAATGAACTATAATTCAGCCTTTCAAGTTCGTGATATTTACGTTCTACTACTTAAATTTGGTTCTTCAACTGAGCTGATTCACGGCAGAAAACTCACGGCATGAGTTATTTAACTCGCTTGTGTCGATAACTCAGTTGCGATAACTCAGTAGTATTTTAACTCACATCCGCCTTCAAAAACACGGGTAACCAACCGCTCACAATAAAACAGGCTAAGTGGGCTCTACAAACCGCTTATCCCAGCGAATAACCAACTTTTTTTTTCTAAATGTGTGTAACTTTGTGTATCTACACTGTGAAGTTTAGAAAAAAATTATCAATTTCGTGAAATTATTTAAGCGTTTTCAATGGGAATTTAAGTTTTTTGCTCCTCTTGAACTGCAATAAATATAACGACTGTTCTCTATGGTCCAGTAGTTTGGATTTTAGAACTATGGTTCCAGCCCTTCAGGCCCGGACGCGTAGTTCCTTTTGACTGAAAGATGAATACGCGCAGTATGATATAAAAGGTTTTTAAGGAGGCTCCTGATGAATGTTGGGTAATTTTTGACCGAGGAATTAAACTTTTCGGTTTTCTTTCGGCGGGAGTTAATGAAAGGCTGAACGGTGGCTTGTCATGTTAGTTCAGCTGTAAGAATTTATTCCAAATGGAATAAAAATTATAAGTTAGCAACATGTGAGAGATGCAGCGAATATTACAGTGCAATGAAGTATTGCAAAAATAATATTGATGTCATTGTTTCTCGAAAGACTTCAATTCATCTGTTTAGCCCCTGAGTAACAAAATATGACAGTTGCTTTCCAAACAGAAGAACTAAAGAACCCCAAACTTCGTGCCAACATTTAATACGAAGGTCATTTGTTTCTGTAAACTAACTCAAGGAGTTTAATTAAATACGAGGTTCGTTTGATGTTTCCTTGAAAATCCAGACAGATGGCGCCACTGCAATGAAGTTGTTGGTGCTCTCGCATATAGCATGTTCCAAAGGCCCGCTTGTAAATTTGTAAACAAATTCGACTTCAAGTCAACAGTTTTAGTTTGTCAACACTTACTAACCTCACAGTGGAGGAAAATGAGTTCGCGTGTTCATAAAACCTTATATTTAAGAGGCAAAGTGGTGCCAGAAACTAAAACCAGGCTTGGTAAATATTATGGTGAGTCCGCACATTCCCATAGAATGATTTACAAGGGGTTTGATGATTTTAGTTGCGGACGAACGAGCACAAGTGACACTAAACATTCTGGTTGCCTTGCTAAGGTCACTGCACCATAAATTATTGAAAAAATCCGTATGTTGGTGGGGAATTGTTGATTAAGAATGCGTAAGATTCTGAGGCTTTTGATATCTCTTAAGAGCACGCAAATAGTATTTTGTATAAATATTTGGTCATGAGAAAGTTGTAGGTAAGATGGGACTGCGTTTCCGATATGACAATCGATCAAAAACGTGAACGAGTGAACGCTTCGGAGCGCATTCTGGAGACGTTTCAAAGAAAACTAGATGAATTTCTGCGTTGTTTGTTAACAATTTATGAAGCTTGGATACATCCAGTAACGGAAGAAAAGTCAAAACAGCGGGGAGATGTAGATGAACCTGCACCAAAGAAAGTGCAAACCATTCCATCAACAAAAAAAAGATTATGGTCACTGATTTTTCAGCCCCGCCCCCCCCCACACACACACACATGGCAACCTTTTTTATTGAGTACATGTAAGATGGCAAAACAATCACCGGAGAGTAATCTACGTCTGTACTGGATTGTTTAAATAGGAAAATTAAGACACAAAGGCCGCATATAACGAAAAAAGATTCTTTTCTGTGGTTATGACAATGCTTTGGCTCATTCATATGGGGTTTCGGAGGCAAAATCGTTAGAATTATGCTACGAAATTGTTCTCCCAACGTCCGTATTCTTTCGATTTGACCCCTATAGACTTAGTACTTGTATGGACTTAGTTCAGTTGGTTAGTACTTAGTACTTTTGTTAGTACTTAGTATGGACTTATATACTTGTTCCAAAATATGAAAAAAATGTTTGTAAGGTAAAAATTTCCATCCATCTTTTGTGAAATAAATGACTATTTTGCAGAGTTGGGCAAGTCTTACTTTATGGAGGGGATAAAAAGGCTTAAAAATCCGTGGACCAAATGTATCGACCTTAAGGAAGATTACGAACAACAAAAAAATTTTTTTTTAAAAAAAGTGTCGTTTCCATTATTTTTTCTCGGACTTATTATACGACACTTGTTATGATAAATATACTTTACTAGTTCGTTCTCATTCGCTTAACAAACCAGTTTCATACACGAAAAGGGGGAAATTTTGCAGGATTGGTGATTTTAACCCTTCAGAGCGGAAAGATATCATTAATTCACCTAATTGACGTCATTTTGGGGGATACCAGCTATCACACACCCGGAGGATGGTTTCATTCAGACTGTGTTGTTCCAACAGTGAAGTTCGGAGGAGGTCCATCTTGGTGTGGGGTTGTTTTTCCTGGTGAGGACTCGGCCCATTGCTTTCTGTACCTGGTACCATCAACGCTGACGTGCACCTCGACATTTTGGATAATGCAGCCCTGCTTACAATATGGCAGTACTTCGGCAATGATGGTTGTTTCTTCCAATAGGATCGAGCTCCATGTCATACTGCAACACGTGTGCTGGACTGGTTTCCAGAAAATCAGGTGAATTTGCTTAACTAGCCTTCTCAGAGCCCCAATCTCAATCCGATAGAGCACTTGCAGGACGAACTGAATTGACGAGTATAACACCGCCACCCACGCCCATCTTCAAAACAATATCTTCTCACTGCTTTGCAAGAGGCTTGGCCAGCTATTCCTGCTCAGATTTATAGAGAACTTGTGGAAAGTATGCCTCGACGTATTGCCGCTCTAATACAAGCAAAAGCAGGACCTACTCGTTATTAAATAGAATAATAAAGCATTTTTTCTGAAAACATGCAGTGTCCAAATACTTTTGTCCATATAGTGTAATTCCTTATCAGAACAAGGTCTGCAAACATAAATATACCAAAATATACTGTTTCGTTTGCTTTTTATGTAGTACGGAAATCTTTGGTTACAATGTAAATGTCTCCACTGAAATCTGCATGAAATGAGACTAGCGTACGACAAAGTCCATCCTTTAATAGATCCATGCTATTTTGATTTTAAAAACTAACACAAATATTTTACAACGCAGACATCTTAGAAAAAGTGTAATTACGTGGTAAGTTAGGTAACGCCCCAACGGTTAGTATACCTAGAGCTCAAAATAATTTACCTTTGCAATCCCAACCCTACTCTGAAATGATAACAAATTGCACGTTTTCAGCAAACTAGTCTATTTGACTTTCGAATGTAAAGAGGTTCAACGTGTTGGCCGAGCAGTTTAGCATTTAAGAGAATCGGTGTTGAGGACAAAGACGGTGGGTTTGAATATGCATATTTATATATATAGTTCATTTATAACGTTGGATAATACACACATATACGTATGTTGATGTGAGTGTATTTTCTACCATTACAAACGAATAATCAAAATTTTCGCGTAAAATGATAGAAATTACACTTGCATACTTATATACACATGTATGTGTACACTTGCGTACAGTATTGAATTACGAACTATAATATATTTGAAAATTTATTTGCATCTTGAATCGAGATCAAATGTCTAAAAACTAAAACTAAACTCATGACGCAACAGTCCGCTGTGGACCAAAGCCGGCGGTGCCCATCTCCGCCTTCTTGACGTGGGTTTAGGGGGCCATATAGCATACGTCTCAGTCAGGTGGTCAACCTGACGTGGGACCCACAGAATTTAGTTCCCAAGCATGCTTGGTTTGGTCTTCATTTTATTGGCCCACTCAAGAGATGAAAGGCTGAGTCGACCATGCCCAGTCGCAGGGTTGAACCCTGGACCTGTGGTGGGGCAGCTTGACGCATTTAACCTCTACGCCACTGGGCGACAGGGAGATCAAATGTCACTACATCAAATAAAGAAAAAACGCACTGATCCTGAAGATCCATTCAAAAAGAGATATTTCTGTGGCTATACAAAATGCTGTAAAAATGTAAATGAAACCGAACAAGCAAGAGTTAATTAATTTTATTGCTTTACGCAGGCACTGTACAAAAGAAAAATAAACGAATACTCACATAGTATAAGTTTTAGCTGTAATAAAATATATTATGAATGTCTCTATCAGGATTTACTTCTACAACATACTTATCAAAGATATTTTGCATTACATATTCTTACTTTACGGACTGATATCATGACGTTGTAGAGTATTGCATTTCAACCTCTCCGTTAACAAAAGAAATTCTTCTATCTCGGCCTGAGACTCATCAAAAGAATCCCGACAACTTAGGTGGCAAAATGCTGACGGCAATTTTCCTTTTGTTCATCCGATAGACTTGTTCCACAGAACCTTAGGGGACATCGGTCATTTTTCTTGATTTAGTCATCGCCACCGGGTGACACCGCTGATGTCAGTTATAAATGACAGGAGACCCCAGGTGCTTTCATTCATGAACTATCAATTGTTAAGCAGCATCCTGGAGGCGTCGCGTGCCTAAACAAAAGGACTCGTGCCCTTCGCATTTTACCGAAGCGGCCCTTTGAGACTCTTTGAAGTGGCTTGGAGGACAAACTAAAAAGGTGGCCGTTTTAGACCTGGGGAAAATATTTCATTATCGCCCCAGGAAACCCATTTCCGTTGCTCACTTGTTCTACATCGTTCGACTTTCTGGAGAGTGATGCAATATCCGATGGAGGTTCTTCTATAAAAGAGAATGGACCCCTCAGTCGTGGCTTGCGTCTTTTAGTTCCTGACACGTAGCGGATCCAGTTTTAAGAGCAGCCGGGTTTGCCGCCCTTAGAGGTTGAGTCCCTTGTGACTGTTTGCAGCGACGATTTAGTTCCTGCAGGAGTAAACATACTCCGCTAATTTGTCGGAGACCAGTCTTCGTGTAAGGAGCCTTTGCTACCTTATTTTCCAGTGAGGAGTCCTTTCTCCTTAATTTAATATTTCAGCGCTACCGGGTGCGTGCTGTGGTCACCGCCGTTGATATTATTGGGGAGCCCTTTCCCATCAGGACGAAGTGCCGTTTCTTCATCATTGAAGCAGAGCCAGTTCTGCTAGCCTAGCGGACTTCTGTGTTCTTACTCCGCCCCACGCCGATTAAATCGAGTGTGATTACCTAAGTTACGAAGTTCATCTTACATCTGTGCAGTGTACATATCTCATCATCATCAATTTTATTAATAAATTGCAATTGTTTTGTTTATGTAATGAGTGATGTATACCTGGTGTGTTTAGTTCATCTACTGGTTGACACTACGAACCTCAGTTCGCTACAACGTTTATCTCAGAATCCGAAGACGTCCAGCTGACTTATCATAATTAATAGCCTAATGTACTAACTAATTTTGCCCAATTTAATTAATTTTATCACTTATTCCTGTCTATATTAATGTTATTTTTAAAACTGATTATCTCCAGTTGGCCAATTTTTTAATAATTTACTGAATCGGACTTTGCACACGTGCTGCCAAAAATGTTAGACACCACGAGAACGCTCTATAACCATGTCAATGGTCCAGTCTCACTGGACTTTTGGCTGCTCCAATTTTGATAGACAAAGACGCATCTCTTATATCATATCCGTTTAGAATCCCATCTCTTTTGTTTTATTTGTTCATTTATAAAGTATAGCTTCCGATAACGATACAAGGGTTAATGTTAAATAAACATATGTAATCAACCGTACTCATCTCAAGTTTAAAGCTTACTAGCGCGAAAAGTACCTCTTTTATACCACTTGGCTTACATTATTGTAGCATAGGCATGAAACTAAGTACAATACTTAGTTTCGCAATTATGCAAGCATAATTAATTATGCAAGCATTAATTATGCAAGCATATGTATACATACATACATGCGTGATATGCAGATACATGTGGCAGCAGTCGGGTCGAATCTTTTTATTAGAGCGATAAAAAATATGTCCATCCATTTCAGATGCTCGGAACGAAGTGTATATCACCTTTCAACCTTACTCGCGAGATGCGAGGTACATGTGGCTGTTATTTTTGAAGGGTCAGCAAAAATCGGGGCTCGCGATGTAAACCCACGCCTTTCTCCAGACGTATACACGTGTAGATATGCAAGGCATGCACTTTATGGGAAGTTCTGTTGCTAAGGGCTTTTAAAGCGATAAAGTAAGATTACTGGGGATTGGATTTAGAAAAGGGAATTTAAATGATAGAATGGAGGGCCTAATATTTAATTTATTACAAATATATATATATATATATATATATATATATATATATATATATATATAGACGTATATATATATATATATATATACGTCTGGCTATCTTTGCAGAAAGACAGCAAATAACATTACTTTACTTATTGTATGTGTACAGCATAGTAGGAAGGTAACATGATTAAATAGGTAGGCAATTTGGGTGTATACAGGGTCCGAAATCAGTACACACAGCTGCTGCCTCTGGCAGCTAAAATGGCTCTAACCCGCTTAGACATCGAGTCGAACTGGGCTTGGATGAGAGATACAGGCAAATCATTCCATGCTGCTTCAAGTCTATGCCACACTTCATCAATCGTAATGGCTGGAGAGCTGTGGCGGCCCAGTCTCTCAGCAGCCCATGACCAAATATTTTCATTGGGTGACAGATATGTAGAACGTGCTGACCAGAGCAACAGTCGAACACCCTTTGTATCTAGGTAGGTCAGGACAGGACGGGCAACAATGCGGTCTTACGCCATCTTGTTGAAAGATGACGTCTCCGAAGCCTCGAAGATAGGGCACAGCGACCCGCCTTAAGATCTGAGAAATGTAACGCTGGCTGTTCAGATTACCGACGACGCGAACAAGAGGTGTTGATGTCGTGTACCCAATGGCTGCCCATACCATCCCACTAGATGCAGAGCCTGTATGACGATATCGAATGCAAGTAAGCCACGTGCGTTCTCCTCGGTGCCTCCATACACGGATACGTTCATTATAATGCTGCACACAGAACCGGGACTCGGCTAAAAAGACGAAGTGGTGCCACTCCTGTATCCAGTTTTGTCGTTGGGTGCACCACTGTCGCGGCGCGTCTCTATGCTGCAGTGTCAAGGGAAGCCGCAATAATGGTCGCCGTGCAGACAGTCCGTGTTGCTCCAGACAAGTTTCCGTACTGTCCGTGCAGATACTTGTGCTGCAAACAAGCCCATTTCCTGACTCAAGGTCCGTGATGGGGCTGTACGAACCTGCAAGGCCGACCTGATAACACGTCTGTCCTCTCGGGCGTTAGTGACGGTTGGCCGTTGAGATCCTGCATGGCGTTCATTATGACCCTCCTGAACCCATCGATTTCATATTCGCAAGAAAGTCGTTGGAACCCGACCAATGCGATTAGCAATATCGCGGAATGATAAACCAAACTCTCGATAGGCAATGATCCTGCCGCTATCGAATTACGTGCTGGTAGCCATTTCTCCTTCGTATAACACGATCTTCTCACAAATAACCAACATTCAAATGCGATTTCAGAATGAGAAACCCGCTGAGTAACTTTCCTTTTATACAGTGTTTGAGATGCCGTTTCTCCCCCCTTCGTCGTTCGATTGCGCTTAAATGTTAATAATTTGCTTATCCCAGCATCTTCTTCCTTTCATGGGAATTTGACGTTTCTATCATACCTCCTTCATGGTGTTGCAATTCTAATAGCCAGCAGTGTATCTATAAATAAAAACAATACAATAACATATTTATGATAAAAGGGTATATTACCACTCAAAAATCAAAAAATTTCAACATTATACTTCATACATACACAATGGTATCTTTAAATATATTATTATAAAAGATTTAATAAGAGTTATAAGATTAAGGTCCTCAAATACCCCCCCCCCCAAAAAAAAAAAAAAAAAAAAAAAAAAAAAAAAAAGACATTAACCCACTTCTCAAATTTTTCCCCTAACTGACTAATACAACATCTCATAAATTGCTTTAAAATTTCAGAGTAATTTGACGTTACTTTCTCTTATATAAAAACTTAATAGTTTAATTACTTACTGAACACTTAATAATTATTATTTTGAATTAAAAAAACCTAATAATATATTTTTTGTTTTTAGTTAATTTTATATATATATATATTACTATCTTAATTTCATAAAAAATTTTCCCATTTCTTCTTTTAATTTTATCATTTGTGTTATTGTTGGTTAACTTATCAAAGCTCATCTCCGTACACACATTTCCTTTTTATTTCTTTCCACGTTTTGACTTAGCTTTTCTGTCACTAAAATGTAATCGTGCTCTAATGCAACTCCATTCTTCCATTTCATCAGTTATATCCCAGAGTTAAACAACTGGGTATGATGCATATGAAAATTTTAACTATCTGAAAACCACTTTTTATTTACCTCTATATCTCAAATTCCCTCTGTTAGGAGTTCCATGGCGTATGCGACCGACAGCACTTTGAATAGATGGAGTGTCCATCATTTATATGCCTTAAAATTTGCTTTAAACATAAATTTCAACACTGTTCTTCATGCGTACACGACTGTATTTTTAAAAATATCATTATAAATGAATTAATCAGAATTAATAGATTAAACTCCTAAACTAACAAAATAAAACAAAACGATGTGTATATAATATATATATATATATATATATATATATATATATATATATATATATATATATATATATATATATATATTTGTTGTTGTTTTTAATGTCCCCTGGCCAGAAGTATTCCGGACCAGGTCTAAATAGGCTATATATGTATACAAGATTATATATATATATATATATATATATATATATATATATATATATATATATATATATATATATATATATATATATATACACAAAACTGGAATCTACGCCTCAAACTTCTACCCTAGCAGACTAATAGATCATCTCACAAATTGCTTTAAATTTTCAGAATCATTTTCCGTAAATCTCTCTTATATAAAAACTTAAATAAATCTTCTTATATTATGAAAGATGATTTATTTTCAATAGGACGTAACCCAAAATGGTGAATTGTCCAGCAAAGAGGTAAAACTTTTGAATTAAAAGATGGTGAATGTACGACCCCCCCCCCCCCCTTTTAGTTCATTTTGTGCATGGTATGTGTTATGTTATAAAATTATTTACTAATAATTTATGATGAATTAATAATCGCAGATGAATATCTCTCGTCTTATCAAACTATAGTATTAGCAGTTATATGCCGTATTTCCAACTGAGCGAATGCTTGCTTTCTAATGAGTGTAAGCTTATGCGGTATTTCAACCAAGTGAAGAATGCTTATTCATAATAGTGGTACCAAGAACTCAAATAAAAAGAGTGGGTTGTGACCCTTTGCATGGATATATTTCTAATGCAGAGACTTTCCGTTTAATGTCTGAGAAAATCGCTCTTTTTTAAGCAAAACGTGTATTGTACACAGGAAATATACAATAATTACCGTGTTTATATGGAAAAGAAAGGTGTGTTAACTGTGATAATAATGCGCATAAGGAATAGGGGTTGCACACATTTTCACCACGTGTTTCAGCAATGAGTGTCCCTTGGCGCTGATGGTTTACGTGATTAGGAACAGATGTTAAACCCCCTTCGGGGTTACCTCCCTACGGACCACA
The DNA here is from genome assembly GCA_907164885.2 of Dolomedes plantarius. Lineage (NCBI taxonomy): Eukaryota > Metazoa > Arthropoda > Arachnida > Araneae > Dolomedidae > Dolomedes > Dolomedes plantarius. The sequence continues at coordinate 30,394,099 of OU015500.1, forward strand.
TGCATTTAATGCACTTCATTTGCGCTAAGACCTCGCACGTTCCAGAAAAGGCTGCCGAACTCACGATACTTATGAATGCATTGATGAAGATCGATGTATGCCTACGCGATCACTTCCTGAGGAAGTCGGTGCGGGACTGGAACCGTGCAATTTGGAATTCAACATGCTTTTCTTTTCTTCTTCTGTTTGTCATAAGTCATTTGGCTCAAAGGAAATATGACATACATTACTGCTGAAACCCGCACTTCGCTGCGGAGTACATTCAAATTAAATACAACTGTCAATGTATGCAATTAATGCCAAAATAAATAAATAAATAAATAAATAAATATATATATATATATATATATATATATATATATATATATATATATATATATATATATATATATATATATATATTCCTTGTTAATGCTTGCCGCATTAGCAAGAAAAAAATTTTTTTTTGTCTATTTAGTTGTTATGCACGTGACGATAAATTTATTTAAAGTACCAGAAAAAGAAATCACGTAATCAGCATTTAATAAATTAAATTCTAAAAATTAATCTTTATAAATTCACCAAAAATTAGAAAGGGGAGGTAAAGATCAAAAGAGATTTCATTTTAAAGGAATTTTTAGGATCTTTCTCGTGATATAAATTTTCTAACCCTCAAATTATTATTTTAAATGCAAACTTTATAAAAAAATGTTACAGAAACAGCTTAAAAATGCAATTTTAAAAAAATCTAAGAAGAATTTTTCAAAAATCTTTCTTAGTGCACCCCTATACTATAAAAAAAACCGCCATGCAAAATTCCAGCCCTTTAGGTCCAGAGGTTTCTTCTGTGCGTTATATGCCAGTCAGTCAGTCAATCCGTCAGTCAGTCAGTCAGTCAGTTACGGAACTGTTTTATATATATAAATAAGGAAATTCATAAGTATGAAAACTACCCTAAGATATCTTGAAAATGCTTTTAATAGACTAGTGAAATATTACGAGAAAATTTGATCATTAATAGCTATATCATAAAACACGTAGCATACAATTATCTTCGATATGTATTAAAACATTCTCTAAATCGATAAATTTAAGAAACGAAATAAATGATTCAAAAATTTTATATTTCCATGCATTTATATTTTCCATGCATTTTATATTTCCATGCATTTATATTTCCATGCACACGGCGCAACTGGTTACAAAGCCGTCCGGACGGGTTTGTAACCAGTTGTGCCGTGTGCGTGGCTCCATTCAATTACATAGGTTGCGACTCATCACGGACTGGTTTGTGATTTGAGTCAGTTATCAGTTCCTTTTGAGTTGCTCCGTGTGCAGACGGGCTTAATCCACTAAACCAGGGGTCGGCAACCTTTTTTACTAGGAGGGCATATTTCAGAAATGCGTGAGTTCAGCGGGCACCGCTTGATACAGAGGAGGAGAGGGGAGGGTAATATTTAAACATGAAAATATTAATGCGACATAAATTTTTACTACATAAATTCAAATTTTAATTTAAACAAAACGTCTTAAAATGGATAATTAATGCGATAATTGACATTGCAAGCCTGTGGCCAACTCTTTGTAATGTGGCACATAAGTTGAATTCCCAGTCCTCAGCCATTTGTCCAAATGGGTGTCAGTGAGGCTTGATCGGTACTTTGATTTTCAGTATTTCATATTGGAAAACAAAGATTCACAACCATATAATTGACGCGAAAAGAGAGTTCACTTTTAGAGCAGGAAAAAGAAGCTGACTCACAGCGAGGGGAGAGCGACGCTGCCGAGAGATCAGGCTGTTCAGTTTTTGATTTTTACGGTTTTACGATTCTTAATTTTTTTACTAAAATTACTCATTACAACTACGAGCATTTGTTGTTCAAATATCTAAAATTTAGATATTAAATTAAATGTGTAAAAAATCTATCTTATTAAATATCTAAAATTTAGATATTTGAACGGCGGACACTCTAAAATCGTTTCGTGCGCACCCTGGTACCGGCGGGCACCACGTTGCCGACCCCTGCACTAAACATTCGCGATTGCAACTGAAATACTTATATTATTGTTGTAGAGATTTTATTATTTATACTTTAATCAAAGTTCTTATTGCTGTACGTGTGTGATGCGGCAAATGGTGTTTCCTTAACTACTTCTGAAAGTGAATTTTCCTGTATTTGTTATCAAAAGCACTTTCATAGCAAATATGCATTTTAATGTAGGATTACTTTCCTCCGGAAAGGAAAATTTCAGACGCTTAAACCGCCCGTCCGTCCGTCCTCGCGAGTTATAATTTTGGCAGCGCGCCAAACCCAGTCTATCGCTTGGACAAGTTAAACAGAAAAGTACCAACATGCGTCAAAATTTTGACATACATACACTCAAGAGCCAAAACATTATGACCACCTGTCAATAACGAGTTGGCCCACCTTTGGCGCGCAACACAGCTTCAACCCGCCTTGGCATGGATGCCACAATTCCTTGGTAGATGGCCGGAGACAGATTGTACCAGATGTTTAAGCAACGGTCACGCAAATCCGAGATATTGCGAATTGGTGGTCTTTGAACTCTGAGCTGCCGTCCCATGACATCCCAAATGTGTTCTATCGGATTGAGATCCGGTGAGTTAGGCGGGCAGGACATTAACTGGAATTCAGCATCATGTTCCTGGAACCACTCCAACACAATTTTAGCCTTGTGACACGGGGCGTTGTCCTTTTGGAACATTCCATTTCCAGCTGGAAAAACAGAGGCCATGTAAGGGTGCAACTGGTCCGCAATGATGTTCAGATACCCTGTAGCATTCATGGTCTGCTCTACCACAACCACGGGTCCCAGAGACGTCCAAGAGAACGTCCCCCAAAGCATAATACCGCCACCACCGGCCTGTGTATGACCTACTGTACATTGAGGGAGCAACAGTTCGCCTGGAAGACGGCGTATCCTGACACGGCCATCGGCGTGATGAATGACAAACCGTGATTCATCTGACCAGGCAACTCTCTCCCACTGATCCATGGACCAGTCGCGATGTTCCCGGGCCCAGCGCAGGCGCAGTTGGCGATGACGCTTGGTCAGCAAAGGCACACGAGTGGGACGTTTGCTGCGTAGCCCCAAATCCAACAGTGTCCTCTGAACAGTGAGCTGCGATTCTATTCTACTTGGCCCTGCATTGTATTGGGCTGTCAGCTGAGCCACTGTCTGGCTCCGGTTTTGCTTCACCATACGAGACAGTCTCCTACGACCTTTTTCTTTGATAGCATGTGGACGTCCAACACCATGTCGTCTACTGCTGGTTTCACCGTCATTCATCCACTTTAAGTACTAACAACTGTAGGTCGCGAACAACCCACGAGTCGTGCAGTTTCGGAAATACTTGTTCCGAGCCTTCGAGCCATTACAATCTGCCCTCTATCAAAGTCGCTTAGATCCGCAGCCTTTCCCATCACACACAGAAGTAAGTGAAAGAATGATTCTTCAGACTCTCCAGCAGCAGTTAAATACCACTTCCATCTGATCACGTGCCTTCCACGTCATCCAGGCGAATTCATTGCAAAATGTAGGGGTGGTCATAATGTTTTGGCACTTGAGTGTATATGCATATATTTATACACATATGTATATATATATATACATACGTACATATATATAGATACATAGATACATACAAAAAAGGTAAGCGACGATAAGTAATCATTCGTTAATAACCCGTGGTAGTTTCATTAGAAGAGACTACCTGAAATTTTTTTGTAATGCTTTCTCAAAATAATGCGAGTATTTATACGTAAAATATTCACCATTTTAAGAATGTTTAAGTGGAAATTAAGTAAATTTACACGGTTAACACTTTCAGAATTATATCGCACACTCTAGTTCAAATTGCATCCTAAATGAAAGTTCAGTAAACTTTCAGTCATAGAAAAAAAATATATATTTAAAGAAAATACTTCATAACACCCTTCAAAAAGTGAAGAATTATAAAAGAATTTCTTAGAATTATTTTTGCTCGGATTTTTGACATACTTTATGATAAATAGACTGTCCTTTATGATACACTGGTCTTGTATAACTTAACTTTTTGCGAAGAGTTTTTTGTGATGTTTATTTCCCAATTTAAGTTCCACAGTTTATTATATTAGTGACCATTGAGGTTTTATGTCTTGTGAACCTCTGTGTATTTCCTCCTGCTATTTCTGTCACTGATCTTCTGGTTCTAAAAAACTAGCGTTGTGGCGAAATTGCCATGAAATTTTGAAGTATTCTTTAGACGTGACCTTAATGCATTACCACAATTTTTAAAAGGGTATCAAATCTCTCTTTTGTCTTGTGATTTAAAGTGTGCTTGGCGTTAGAGCTTGTTTCTTCAAAGTATTCCGAAATGTATCTTTTTGAGTTTTCGTGTAAATCCAAGTCCTCCAAGAACCTAAAAATCGGTAGAATGGAAGGTAACAGAGGTAAATTTTCATTACTTCTCCCTACCCAGATACGGGGGAGAAAAAAAACCTAGAAACTAGTTACGTCACTGCTCTTTCTATATATATATATATATATATATATATATATATATATATATATATATGTGATGCTCCGTACATCATATCGTGTAGGAGATGCGTAGAACTTATCGGCGGTGTAGTCGGCACGAAGGTGTGATGCAGTCGGGCGAAGTGTAGATCCATGGAAGCACTTACGAACTTTAGGCGAGAAACGCACACATAGACCCATTGATGAAATACACAAATTCCAAGACGTGCTTTATTTATCAGAAGGCATTAGCTGCAGTGGCCACATGACTTGCCCTGACGGGGCGTGGATGACATTACAAGACAGGAGCGGACAGCAACGAGAGTTAGACACGCAGAGATAAAAGTCCTCTGTTCAACCAAATATTAAATGAGTGTTTTGCGATATTGACGCCAGAGGGCCTAAACTACTTAATATTTTAATTGGGCGTCTTTAGATTCGTGGAGTTCACGTGTCCACTTAAGTTCTCTCGGGGACTTTACTGCTAGATCCCGCCCTTGTTAGAACCGCGAACTATTGACCTGGGTGCAGGATAAGTGGCCATAAAGTTCTTGTAAAGTGTGGTTTTGACGTTACAGATCCTATAAATCCAGAGTGGTTCGAGGGCTCTTCAAGAATTTTGACAATTCACTGACATTCGGAATCTCATATACTTCCTACACTCATATCTGGGGATGTTATTGAGTTCAGCTACTTCACATGCCTGTATAATGATCAGCAAGGCTAATATAAATTATCTTATTTTACTCTTAGGTTGCAATTTTGGAAAAAGGGGTCGTGCTTTATTAACAGGATAATTTTAATTACGCATTAGCTATATCATGGTGGGCCGTTATTATCACACACACATATATATATATATATATGTGTGTGTGTGAGTGTGTGTGTGTGCGCGAGCGTATATTTGTATGTGCAAAATATTTCTGTAGTTTTTAATTAGATTATGAATAAAGAATGAATTCTGTAAAGTCTTTTTTCCTTTTTAGGCGGAGGCACTTGTCATCAAACATTCGCCTATACTACGCCACAGTTCACAGTCCTGTTTATTATGGGGGCACCATATAGGCGTACAGCATTACCCCCTATGAAGGGATGACACAAACGGAGGCATATTTCAATGCACGACGCCGGGATTCGATCCGAGAACCCTCAGCACCGAAAACCAGTGTGCTGTACCACAGGGCCGCCACAAGCTCATCCTGTAAAGTAAGGTGAATTATCCCTCGCTTGAAGAATATAAGTTACCTTATTAATAATTTTATATACATAAATGATAATATTTTAGCGGCATTCGCAATGGCTCAGGTTAATTAAATTTTACAGTGTATTTTATTCCAGATCTCACTGTGTTTAAAAATTTATTCAGTTAATTCGGAAGCTGTTATCTCAAGTATAAAAAGACAAAATAAATAATACTACAAAATCGTAGATACTAAACAATTGTAGAAAAATGTCAGCAGGAAAATGATTATTAATCTCAGTCATTAAAACAACCGTCCTACCATATATCTCACATTTATTCCGTTTTCCTTCACCTTAAAATAAAACATCTGGCCAACAAGTGAATCGAACCCCTAATCACTTGTTTTCAGGATTTCTATGTTGTACTATTGCATCATTAAGTTATAATGATATTCCCTCTATATCTTTTTTACTTCCGATATTTATGCTAAAACAGAGGTTTGATAGTGTTAGAAATCCTTTAGAAGATGCAACAAAGCTTCATATGTCACTACAACTATGAATCCGTGGCATTATGGCAGATGTTAATATGTTATTTTTCCATGTTTTCGGAAAATTTAAAAAAGTAACTTTTGTTATGAAATATAAAATCGCTGAATTACGTTTTTCAATCAAAATATTCTTTAGTTAATACGCATATTCAACCTCAAGCATAGGGCTGGTCTTCAATGAACATTTTCAATTAGGGACTAAAATATTCAATTAAGGACCAAGTATCACCTCATTTATACATAACAGCATTTGTCAATACGAATAAAGTATTATTTCATAATTCCACTATCAGATTTTGCTACATTAAATATGGTAGGTTTGGGTACATAAGTCCCGACAGGGACATGCTGCTCCAACCCAAAGAAACAATTTTAAGGTGATATATCAACTTAAAATATAAAATTGAATTTTTCGGACATATCAACATCTACCATAATGCCACAGGAATATCTTTGCATGTCCTAAACCGAATATTTAGAGTTCTAATCACACAGAATGAGCTGAGAGTTCTTTCAAATTTCATTCACTCTTAAAAACGCCGTCATAAGAAATCAATATTTTTCAAATTTTCCAGTATTTACAAAACTTGTCAAAAAAAATTTAATAGATTGAAGTATAAAAGACATACATGTCTAATTTTTTTTTTTCAAATTATTATATTTCTCGTACTATTTATCATGCAAAAGCTAGACTTCTGCATAGAGCATAAAATCAATCTATTCTATGCATTTTATCAAATTACTGTGGCACAGTAAGTGAAATGAGCGATTTTATTGCATTATCTGAAAACAATTTTTATTGCCTCCTCCCAAGCGAAATAATATTGAATGTAAATTAAACATCACAATTTATAAAGAAACTCGCAGCACGAGAAACTATTTTCCATGCAGCATTTTACTCTCCTCTCTCCAGAATGGAAATGCGGCATAGCTTTTACATCTCTTCACTGTTTTCCTACCACTGCGAGAGGGGAGGGTATCGGCAAATGCTCGAAGGCAAGCAGAAAATGTTTGCAGAACGTAAACCCAGGTGGTTCGAACTCCCAAAGCAACAGTTTGTTGTTCGTCATTAGAATTGCAGCGATAAATTGAAGAAAATTGTGAATGTTTTCACTCTTGATGGTAAGTGTTAAGTTTTTACCTGGTCAATAGGCATTTCCGACTTGTATTGTCGTCTGAAAGAAATCTACTGAGCTTTCAGACAACGAAAGATGTTTAAACTTTACCCTCAAACTTCCCTTAGTCTAATAAAGAGTACATTACCTCACTCTTTATTAGAGTGAGGTAATATATTCACTGTTCTCACTCACGAGTATATAAATATAGCCCTTACTAAATGTAATAATACTATTCACATGTATGATGTATTAATTCGATAAATTTTTTTCTGTTATCTATTCTTATCTTATACTATCCAAAATATTTGCTTTTGATATTTTCCTTGGATAATTCGATATAAGTGATCATACCAAAAGCATTCTTGGATTCTCTACAGAATCTTCCAAAACGGACATTTGAAAACAGTTGTATATATAACAGTTGTATAACAGTTGTAAAAAAGAGATTATTAAAACAACTTTACAACCATTTATTGAAAGTAACTTAATCATTTTAATACCCTCTAATGAGGAATTATTTTTCAATAGGTTAAAACGTAAAGTTCAACCTTTAGCTTACGGGTCCCATTTTTCCGATTTTTTTCTTTAGAACGGGAAATTTCATACCTCCATTGTACAAACGGCCAGTAAGGGGGTTATATATATATATATATATATATATATATATATATATATATATATATATATGTATGTATATGTATATGTATATATATATATATATATATATATATATATATATATATATATATATATATATGTATATATATATATATATATATATATATATATATATATATATATATATATATATATATATATATATATATATATATATATATATATATATATATATATATATATATATATATATATATATATATATATATATATATATACAGTTGGTTCTCTGTTTAACGACGCTCTACTTAACGACGATCTCTATTTAAAGACGATATTTCCCGGTCCCGGTCCCTCCGACGTAAAAAAATTCTATTTTAAGACGATTTTGTTTCTATTTAACGACGATTTTTTCTTACATGATAAACTTTTTTCTTCAACATTTTTTCTACAGGAGGGTTACTTTCTGTGGGGGAGTTTGGTTTCAATAACAGACCCGGAATTTCCTTTATGTTTGTTGCAATCATAGACTTGTTGCAGTGGAAAAAACCGGGGGAGGGTGGGGGATTACTGTTTCTCGGAAGATCGAACATTCTTCCCTGGTGGATCGAATTTCTTAGTGCGGGTGTGGAATCACTCTATTGTACCTACCATGTTGTCATGTGATTTACGAACTGTCCAAAAGCACCCCTCTCTCACTCCTTCTGGGAAGCACGGGGGCATGTTTAGAGAATTTATGGTTCTGTGTAGGAGCTCATTCCAGTGCGAATACGAGGTGAGCAGAGCAAAATGGCATCAAAGCGAAAGCATCTTACGCTACAAGAAAAGGTGAAAATTATTGAAAACTGGGAAGAAAGTGTTGGAATAACAAAAGTCCAATTCGCAAGACAATTTCAGCTACCCGAGTCTACTCTCAAAGTCATTTTAGCAAGCAAAAAGAAAATGCTTTAAGCAGCACAAAAATTTGATTTGGGATCCAAATCCAAACGGCAGAAAATTCAATGTGGCCGATCAGAAGAGTTTGAGAAGGCAGTCCTGCAATGGTTTCATCAAGCAAGAGCATCTAACATTCCAATTTCCGGAGTGATATTTAAAGAAAATGCTATTATTCTGGTAGAAAAGTTTGGAATGCAAAATTTTCAGGCTTCGGCTGGTTGGCTAACAAAGTTCAAAGAAAGATAAGTGGCTCCGTAGATGAAAAAATAGTGGATGAATGGAAAATAGTGCTGAAGGGGATATTAGATGGATATGATGAAAAGAATATGTTCAATGCAGATGAGACGGGCGTATTCTACAATATGGTGCCTAATAAAACCTTAATGTATATGGGCGAAAAGTGTTTTGGTGGAAAACACAGTAAGGAACGATTGACTGTTTTACTGTGCACTAATTCGGATGGATCTGAGAAATTTCCACCACTAGTTATAGGCAAATCAAAGCAACCAAGGTGTTTTATGAATATCACCAGGAAACCTTGTGAGTACCGCAATAACAATAAAGCGTGGATGACATCACAAATTTTTACTGGCTGGATTAGAAAATTTGATGCAAAAATGCATCGAGAAAAGAGAAAAGTTTTACTTTTAATCGACCGATGCACTGCACATACTCCAAATATCCCTGGACTTACAAATTTGACTATCCATTTCTTACCAGCTAATTGCACTATCAATTTGCAGCAATTAGACCTGGGTATCATTCGCAGTGTGAAAGCATACTACAGAAAGTCTTTAATTAGGAAATTAATAAACAATTCGGCTGACAGTATAAAAACTAGAAAATTTACAATCTTGGTAGCAATGCACATGATAACATCAGCAGGGAAAGAAGTTTCTTCCTCCTCAATAATAAACTGCTTTCGCGTTGCTGGAATTCACAAAGAACTTGTAGTGGAACTGCAAAGTACGGATGTAGAAATCAACGAACATGACATTACTCCTGAAGAATGGAGAAGTCTTGTTGAAGATGAGGATGATTCAATTCAAGATTTCTACAATGTAGAACAAATTTATGAAGATATTGTAAACGAAAACACAGTGTCAGACGAAGAAGGTGAAGTTGAAGACACGGAAAACGAGACACTGCCACCGTCTTACACGGATGCAATTTCTGCTCTAGATGTTCTCCGACACTATATTACATCGAAAATGGAAGGTGACTCATTTAACATTTTAGAAAATCTGGAAAAGAGAATAACGAAAACAAGGCGAATGAAGCAATCAACACTTTTTGAATTTTTTAAAACGTAATTTATTGTATTGTTTGTACTCTTTTTTTTTTCAATGTAATTTAAAATAACTTTTTGTGAATAAAATAATGATGATAATAAAAATAACATTTTTAAACACGCCAATAAATTAAGAAATATATTGACAGTCCTAAGCGTGTAAAGTGTGAAGAGAAATGTTATTTTTTCACAAATTCTGTTTAAGGACGATCTCTACTTAAGGACGATTTTTCACGGTCCCTTGAAAGTCGTTAAACAGAGAACCAACTGTATATACATATATATATATATATATATATATATATATATATATATATATATATATATATATATATATATATATATATATAAATATATATATATATATATATATATATATATATATATATATATATATATATATATATATATATATATATATATATATCCATTCTTGGGATACATGCTTTCCCACCCCGTAAGGGAAAGGTTAATGTAGGCGATGTAAAAAAAAAAAATTGAAGTGATATACGTGTCGTAAAAAATTTAGACAACCTAATCCTTTCCTTCATTCACTCTCCCTTACCATCATCTTGGCTTTGAGATATTACAGAATTTCGAATCCATTTGCAGCATGTATACTAAGTAGATTTGCCGAACCGTATATTTTTCTCCGGGGTAATAACTCTGGCGACATATGAATGGCATCACCTCGGGTTGTCACTTGGAGTCGTCGTCTAGCCCAGTCCATTGCCCGAAGTGACATTTTTAAATGCGACCAATAATGGCGAAATGAGCGCCAGTTAGCTGCATTTGCTCGGCTCATCAAGTTGAAAAGCGAAAGCTGTGCTGCCTCTCAGTCAGTCAAAAATCCATGTGCACTTGCTGGTAAAAGAAAAGGAGAAATTATTCGTATAAATTGTGCTTGAGTTGAAAGGGGGTGTTTTGTTGTTCTTTGCATTAATATTTAATTTAATTCTGATGAGTATGCAATCAGATAAAAAAAAATTGGTGCCTTCAGTAATACGCTGAATTTTTTAAAAAAAGTTTCGCCCATGTATGGCTCGGTAGTAATTTAGATACTCTATTATTCTCCCATTTCCTAACTGAGGAAATTCTGGTGGTATACCCAAAATAACATATCATTTCTTAAGCTTTTGGATTATCCATTCAACTTTTCTGTTGGTCATTAGATTGCAGTTAAGAAAGCCCGATGAAATCACAGGAAAGAGTTTCACACTGAGTCTGATACATTTTTAGCTGGGCTATTCATAACAATCGTAAGATGATCTGTCACGAGTTCTCTGTTGCTTAGTATAACCGCCTCACACTGATGAGAAAAGAAAAAAAGAAAAATGACATATAGACAGGGATACGTAAATTTCGAAAAAAAAAATCGAAATTTCACAAAAAAAATACTATACATAAAATTTCGCATTTATTCGCAAAAAAGAAATATAAATTCAAAATGTTCGTATTTATTAAAAAAATTTATAATTTTACTTACTTTGATGGGTACGTATCAAAATTCTTAGTTAACCTAATATTGTAGTATCTTAGTCTTAAACTTATATTGTAGTAGCCTTCACATTATGTTCTATAACTTTTTGCCCTCTGTCAATAATTACTATGTTGTACATACTAAAATATATCAGCAACTACTCTGTTAACGGGACTATAGAAGCATTGTATAGTTGCCTTTGCAAAGTTAAGGTAGCAGCATTTCGTTGCAATTAAAATCTGTACAACATCAACAGGAGTCTCTTAGTTGACTACTGTAAATAGCTGAAGTACCCTTGACCTTGGCGCTCAAGAGACGTTCTAAAATCTACTAAAATGTTCCATAAAACTTGATGGTTGATTTTTACAGTTAGATTTTTCGGTTCGACTCAGGTGCGGAAAACTGTCCGGGTGAAATTCAAAGCAAATTTGAAGGAGGGTGGGATTTCTCATTTAAAGACTGCGCATATTCTTAGTTAAGCAATTATGTTAATAAATTATTACTATTATTACCTAATTTCGCCTAAAAAGCTGTTTATCAGCGAGTTTTTGCCGATCAGTAGTAAAGAAATAATTTTCGCTTTTATTCGCTCACATCGGCAAATTTCGCATTTATTCGCATCTATTTCGTAAATACGAAAATTACGTATTCCTACATATAGATTACAGATTAAATACAAGGCAGTGCAAAACCTGAATGACAATTTAAAGATTTTTTTTTCTTGTATGAGAAGAAGCAAATTTCGTTTCTAGGGAGGGGTGGATTGGGAAAATTTGCCTTGGATATTTTAACAGGTTTTGGCTCCAAGGGATCGACTTTAACTCCAGTTCACAGATACACGGTGAATCATGAACATTCAGAGACTATTTTACTGAACGAATGACCGTTTAGAGCAGGGGTGGTCATCACAAAAAAGACTCCGGGGCAGTGACGTAGCGAGCATAACTGGCACCCGGGGCAAGATAACTTTTTGGCGGCCCCCATGGTCTTAGAAGACCAAATGGTCCAATGATCTTGGGAACCATTTGGCGCCCCTCTGTGAGAAGCTCCCGGGCATGATAGATCCCCTTGCTCCCCCCTCGCTACGCCACTGCTCCACTTGAGCAGAAACATTGGTTTGGAGCGCACCGGTCAACTTTTTGCTACACAAGGGCTAATTAGACCGGAACCTACAGTTTATAGCCGATTCCGAGTTGCTACAAACATCCGTGCCAACAGTGGGACTCGAACCCACAAGATCTGGACCGAATGCCAGCGCCCTACCCATTCGGCCAACACCTGGTCCGAGCAGAAAGTAAATGACGGCGGGCAAACTGCAATTTTAATGTCTCCTGAGCGAAAGGTGAAATTGCCTTCGGGAAATATCAGATTTGCATACTACAGGAGCGAATTTTAATGTCTCCTGAGCGAAAGGTGAAATTGCCTTCGGGAAATATCAGATTTGCATACTACAGGAGCAAATTTTAATGTCTCTTGACCGAAAGGTGAAATTGCCTTCGGGAAATATCAGATTTGCATACTACAGGAGCGAATTTTAATGTCTCCTGAGCGAAAGGTGAAATTGCTTTCGGGAAATATCAGATTTGCAAACTACACTAAATATTTTAACTTTAAAATAATTTTAAATATTTAAATTAAAATTATTTAGAATACACGTAAGTACAAGGTCGTCCCCAAAGACTGCACTATAAATATAGGAAAAATTGTATTACTGATTTTTCAGAAAATTGCATTCTTGGTAAAAATGTTTGCTTGGAAAAAATAAATTTTGGCGATATCAAGATGTATGCTTTGCAAAAAATTCGTAAACTACAAAGCTTAACTTTGGCAAATTAAATATTTTTGCAACTAATAACTTCAAAGAATCAGTTTTAAAGCCCACTTTTTAACGTAGAATTACGTTCCTCCATAACGGTCCACGGTAAAGCAAAATTTCAGACTCCCGTCGTTGCGAGTTATGATTTTTGCAGCTTGCCGAACCCAGTATGTATCGCTTGGGAAAGCAGTATACAGTTAAACATAAAAGTACCAAAATGCGTCAAAAAAAAGAGAAAAAAAAGTAAGCAACGATAAGGCCCGCGGTAGTTTCGTTAGAAGAGACTACTTGAAATTTTTGAAATCCCTGTACACTTAACGAAAATACATTTGATTTTTGGAAAATAAAGCATTTATTTCAGTAAACAAAACAACGTCGGTTTCCTTTAAAAAATGAAATCAAGTTTGATTCACAAAAATATGTTTATGTTGGGAAACAAAACGTAAAATCAGCTTTCTTAGTAATCAAAAAGTAGAAAAATATTTAACGAGATACTTGTGAAAGGGCACTCGATGAAGCAAGGGCAGTAAAATTAACGACCATTTCGGATGACGAAATACGCTGGAGGTGAAATAAATTTGTATCAGTAAGCCTAGTTCTGACTTTTCTGGATTTAATGTTGTTTCATGTTGGGAAAAATGCTTTCGTACACACATGGGATTTAAAACATAAGTGAATGAAGTATTTCGTTTTCAAACAATATATTATTCTCTTTTAATTGCTTTAGGGCCATGGGCCGGTTAAAAAGTCCTGCCAGACCGGATGCAGCCCGCGGGTTGTCTGCTGGCTATGCGTGGTCTAGAGAGGTAATCTCTGGAACTCACATGATTGGTTTGGTTAGCTGCGATCAACTTTTTGCTACACGAGGGCTAATTAGACCGGGACCTACAATTTAACGCCGGTTTCGAACGGCTACAAACATTCATGCCAACAGTGGGACTCGAACCCACAGGATCTGAATCGAATGCCAGCGCCCTAGCGATTCGGCCATCTCCTGGCGGAACTCACATGAAGCTGATTCATTCCACACAGAATGGCCATATAATCTGCCTCAAGTGATTGACTCCAGAACATTAGATATTAGTTCAGCCATAAGTATAAAACGGATAATTTAAAACCTGCTTTGACTAAGTGCACCAAATTCTTCTTCATTATTTTAAAATATACACAAAAAATTAATTTTTTCTTGTTCCCTAAGGTATTCCGTTCGTAGAACAGATTTGGCTAAAATATTCTCATTAAATCGAGTTTACGTTCCTTAAATAAATTTTCACATTGTTACGTTCAAACATTTATAGAAATCATACTTTGGTATTCAATTCCTTGCCCAATAATCTTGAATATTCTAGCGTCTATAAAATAATTTAAAGTCCCACAAAGGCAAAAAGTCAAACGTGGAACAATCTTCTAATTATCTATAATTTTCTATTTCATCCCCCCTCCATACACACAGAAATGGAAAAAAGACATTTATGGCATTTATGGAAAAAAGACCCCCCCCCCCCCAAAAAAAAAAAAAAAAAAAAAAAAAACCTGCCCCCTTTATTTTACCTCTAAAATGCAATTCTTATAAAAATGTGTACCCTTTTGTTAACAAGGCGATTTAAATGATATGTATATGTCTTTATGAATCTGAGATCACTTTGAGGTTACGAACAGGACTGATGATTTATCTAGAAGTTTATGTAACCTCGTCAGTTCTGTTTGAGAAAATTTTTCGCCTATCATTTGGTGCAGAATTTCCGCTACACATGTTTAAGAACTAGCAAAATGCTACATCAATTTTAAAACGAAACACATTATTGTTTCGTTATCACTATTGGGGTTGTGTTCGGTATGTACCTATATTTACTATCTATTGAGCGCATTTGGAGAAAAAATATGTCTGACTCATAAATATCGGTTAAAAAATAAAAAGCTTATTTTTGAACATTACATGATAAATTTTTCTTCTCAGCGTTCTAGCCAATAAAATCATTTTATTACACACTTTTTCTTTCGAAATCCCTAATTCTTCAGGATTAATTTTCATAAACGTATAACTTCATTGAGCCACCTTTAATAATATAGATTTTAGTGTATTTTTTACGTAAATATTCATGAAAAGTTCTGTTCTTAGTTGCTCATAAAAAGTTCTTAGGTAGTTTTTTCATTTGATTTTATGAATAATAAGATATCATCCAAAAGACCTCGGATGTTTGAATATTAACGGGATGCTTCACAAATTGCTGTTCATGTGCAGCATTAAGGATTTTGTAGATATTTTGTGTACAGTTTCTAATAAATTGCCTTTTACTTGATAAACATTACAAATAACAATATGACGTTAAATTAAAACATTGCTCAGATATTCAAGTATGAGATAAACTGTATACAAAATATTAAATCTTGATCAGGAGGAAAGTAATGTGATATTTTCTTTTCAGATATTATTCTGAAAAGTTTAAAACTCTCTAAATAGTAATGTTACAATTTTTTACTTCTCTTACATCAGATCTATGACAAGTGGTATAAAACAAAATCACAAATCAAAACACACACTGCTTATTAAGTGTGCAATAGCTTGAAAATAAAAATTTTAAGTTCATGAAATTCAGCGTATAAAATTCAACGAATACTGTCAGGAACGAAGCTTATAAAAAGTCACGAATTTGAGCTTTAAACTGCGCAGTAACAACATACAGTAATAATCTATGATCACTTAATAAATTACGAATTCTCAAACATTTCTACCTGTTAATTCGTTGCGTTGATCGGTATTTTTACACCGTGCGAATATGTCGGTAAGGCAGTGTTTCAGTTTTGGTCTCGGGAAATTTCACATGGTGTACTAGAGGAGCTGATTGATTACAAAGCTCCTCTGTTTCCACACCAGACGCTGTTTTGCGTCTCAACATTTCAAGACCGGACCACGTGACACAGGCGCGCAGATGGACCGTCCCCCAACCGCGTCTCCAGGGCAACGGCGGCGTTGATTGACGGCCTCTGGCCCCGCCTACCTACCCCGAGATGGCGGAGGGGGCGGCTGAAAACACGCCGTTCAGCCGCACACTTCACTCGGCCAACGGCGAGCGAGCCGAACGCACGCGGTCGCTTCCACTCATCACCGGCCACGAGAGGACTTCGCGGTGTTTACCTGGCGTGGGAAAAAAAAAACTGTCTCGTGCTTCAGTCACTCAGGCAAAGTAGACATAAGACGAGACTGTTCCTTTGGCACTTGCATGGCACCCAGCCGCAGGAGAATACAAACTGTGAGCGAATGACAACTTCGCTATCTCACTGGACTTAAAGAAACGGCAAGAATCTTTCAGCAGAGGACCCTCTGACGAGAAAATGGACTTTAACAGCTTGAGATAGTTTTCGACCTACATGCTTTGAAATTGCCCGAAACCCGTCAACTGTATCCAGCTGTTAATCGACCGGTAGCAAAGGCACCGAATAACCAACGTTTGGCGAAGTCCTCATCTTTTCCTCTGTTTTCAATTCTTTGATATCTGTGGTCATCTCTCTAACATATCTTTCAACTCATCTTCGGCGACAGTTTATACAACTGAAACTATCTGGACGCCGGATTAGAAAAAATAACCTTGCCCAACTTTTGATCTCCTGCTGACTCACAAAATTCTCTAGCATCTGCCAAGATCTGAAAACCCAAAACGAATACCCTAATACAGCCAACTTTTTCCAAGATACGTCCCTTCGAGTTGGATTCTGTTGGCGAGCTGGGTCTCTCATATGAGCCACCGGGTATAAGGTCCGCCAAGGTGGACACCCTAGGGTCGTGGAGGGGCCGAGGGCCCCTTCCCCTACTTCGGACTACTGAGGACATGAAGATGGTACGCTGCGCTGGTTGCGAGCGGCCTATTCTTGATAGGTTCCTCCTGAATGTACTGGACAGATCCTGGCACGCCAAGTGCGTCCAGTGTTGCGAGTGCAAGTGCAACCTAACAGAAAAATGCTTCTCTAGGGAAGGAAAACTCTACTGTCGGAATGACTTCTTCAAGTGAGTACAAATTTCATTTTAAGTCCATTTTTTTTTTTCTCTTTGCTAAATTGCTTCTTCGCGAATGACATCGTGGGTTATAAAACCAATCTATCAATTTTAACAAGCCTGTGTTTAATTAAAGGGCATTTAAAATGGGGCTCCCATCGCATTGCATATTTTATGAATATGGAGACTATGCACTGAGTGATATTCTGAAAAATTCTAGAATTTTCTTTTTTAAGCTCGAATAAATTCATCCCAGTTTTAATATAAATGAACTTAAGACTCGATTTTGAAAGTCAGAATATCTTAATTTGCTCTGTAAACTTACTCTGTCAACAAAGTTGCTGGAAAATTTTCCAATGAAATAATTGCGGGATCGTAAACGAGAAATTTTTCATGGAATAAAATTTGTACTTTATTACTTCAGTTATTTAATATTATCCATAGCTCTAAATACGCTGGCATGTCGTATTTTATTTTACATTTCTTCATTACTGAGTTCCTTCTTTAAAATTTTAATATTGCTTTTCACAAATAAAGCACAGTTCGAATGGCATTGGGATTTGTCAATTAATAGAAGAAACAAACATGTAAAATATTGCCATTATAAGGTGAAAAGAGACTCATTTCATCATAAGAAAAATAGTGTGGGAATTAAATTTATTTTCAGATTTAAGTTATATATTTTGCATAACCGCACTGTTTCTAAGCAACCTGAATATTTTTAATAAAAATTATATTACGACTAAAAACAACATAGTTTCAAGTTGTTGATTCTATTCGAATTTTTTCTATTACATTAGAAATTTACATACATGATGAATAAATAGTCTTTGAGTTGACTATTTGAAGATTTATGTCAGAAATATAAATGTGTAATTTTGAAGATTTATTATTTTCTGCAAACAGAATCAACATTTTCTAAATAAGGCTGCATTTTTCATCTGTAATATAACTCTAAAGCGTACAAATAATTTAATTTAATATTCCCTTGAATTTTTTTTTTTTTTTACTAATTGTAAATTACATGTTATTTACACCTCATTGAATATCCTACAATTTTCGCTAATTTTAAAACTTATTGTTGCAAAAGCCGGTTGAAACCTAGTACTATGCACTGAGTGATATTCTAAAAAGGAAATTCCGAATGAAAATTTAATTGAACTGACACAAAACAAACGGCTTTCTGAACAAAGTAAGCTGTTCAGTGTTTTTCTATTATTTATTATCTAAAGAATATTTGTAGGCTATGTAATGATTGCATTTAAAGATTATTTCTAATGTATAATTTAAAAAGTAGTCTGTATTTAACGCTTTCTTTTCCTAGTTCTTATGAAATTTCTTACGTAATCTATTCATTATAAAATGAAATAATTTAATAATCTTTGTTTATTTTTTAATAATTATTTAATTTTATTTTATTTTGTCAGAAAATTTCGAATTAAAGTGGCATAGTGGCATATAATCTGTTTGCTTGAAATTCTAGTTTTAAGCTATTTTTGCTGCTTTCAAAATTTTAAATATTTGCTTTAGTGAATTTCTGAGGGAGATTTTAAATAAAGATATTTGATAGTTTATTTATATATTTTGGGATAAAAACTACTTTTAACTTATAATTTACCAATTCAATTACAAGGAAATGATCTTATCGTAAATAATTAATAATTTTAATATTCGTTACAAAAATGAGCTCCAAGCTCCCATATACTTACCGTGTAGTTTTTATGTAGATATGAATTAAAATAATATTTTCGGATATATTAAATTTTTCTCATGTAGCATGTATTCTTGAATCAGTTTTAGCAGTTTTCCCCGGTTTGAAGGGTATAAAATAGAAAGGCTCATTTTGTTCCTAAATTTAACTTCGTTAAATTTGTATATATCCGAATACTTACTATTGAAAGTGGGAATTCGGGGATAAGTAAAGCCACTTAAGTTTCCCAATGTAAATACCCTCTCCTTTGGTGGTATCTGTTTAGTAAATTAGCTCCCGATGTTATAGGGCAATTTTATTGCACGGAATTATTTACATAAGAGGCACTTTCCATTCTGATCGCATGCTTGATGTTGTTCATTTTATAAAAAAAATTTCTAAGCAAGTCTTGATGTTATCTTTTGTATTTCCGACTAATCAGATGCTTTTGTTTGAATAGTAACATAATAGAGTATTTACATAATATATAAATAAACCTATCGATTGTAATAAATAAGAGTTTTTATTTCTCACTGAAATTTATTAACACGACGATGGAAGTGTTCTTAAAATATAATCGTACTCTCATAAAAATGAACTTTTAGGAGACGTAAGGTAGGGACTTTAGTTTTCTGTCAAGACTGATGTAACACGCATTATTACCTATCCAAAGAATTTCGTTAGATTTTCTCTTTGAGATGTTTGTACAGAAAATCGATAACTATCTGAATATTTTGAGTAAAAGAAGTGCACACAAGAATTTTATTGTATGATAAAGGCATATTTTATTATTAGAATTGCCCAAAAGCGTATACTACACTGGAGCATAAAGAATATACTGCGTGATTAGGCCCATTAGATGTATTTTAAAATGTATTTATTCTGCCCATAATGTTACAAACACATGCATTAGAGCGAAATATGCTTGTTTACTTTCCCTAGGTATGATGCTTAATATTAATAATACATATTAGTCTTTTTAATTCATGCTAAATTTAAA